>CM076569.1:217877694-218098672 GCA_034641835.2 Pinus albicaulis | reverse complement strand
CATGTAACTGACATAGTTTTTTATGTATATATTCCTTATTTGAATGTGTTGGGAAAAATACTGAGAGGGGGGGGGGGGTGAATCAGTATTTAGAACTTAATCAAATATTTTTACTTTTCCATTCACTAAAACCCATATGCTACTTTTCTGAAGCCAACTAGCGTACACACACGGATATCCTTCATAAAACTCGCGTATTCACAGAGATCTAATTATACAGATAATACTTAACTTAGTTCTTTGCAACATTCATTCATCTGATGTTAAGTTAACAGTAAGCATGTGCAGTAATAACAGAATAAACCATCACACATAAGCAACACACATGAACACCAGGATTTTAGGTGGAAACCCAAGTCGGGAGAAAACCACCGCTGTCGTTGTCTCATCCTTCAATATTTTATTATAGAGAAAACATCTTACAACCATGTACTGGCGAAGACTCATACCAGCACGTAGGCACCCACCTGCAGAAGGCTACAACCTTCTCTCATTTACCAGCCTCTCCTAGAAGGGAGCTACAACCCCCTGCTCTTGTTTACCAGCCTCTCCTGGAAGGGAGCTACAACCCCCTGCTCTCGTTTACCAGCCTCTCCTGGAAGGGAGCTACAACCCCCTGACTGAAGGCTTCAACCTTCAGCACCTTTGTGGACCACGTTTCATCAATTTTCATACTGGATCCAACCCACACAATTAAGCTCAAGGAACATTCATCAAACCAACAACTTTCTCTATAGAAGCATAATCAATATTCGAACAACCCAAATCATCATTGACAGATAGCAGTAAAATAGCAGAACAGATCAGACATTTCATACCATGTACTTCAGCAAACCCTAAATTACATACGCGTTTTTTCTGCACTGAACCTGCTTATATACGCGCTTTCACAAATACCAACCCGCGTATACATCTGCACACATTTCAGAGCTGACTTCAATTCCCATACGCGCTTTCACTGAATACAAGCCGCGTATATACGCGCTTTCTCCTCAATGAACCTGCGTATAGCTCTTCAGACATTTTAGGGCAGTGTAGCTCTCTAGAATAGCTCAGATCTTCATTCTTTACTTCAACACAGATTTGCCAGATCACAGATCTAATCATTCCATAGACAGATCCAGAAGATACATATACATTTCAGATCTAGAGATCCCTCTTCATCATTTTCTTCATAGGTGCATCATAGATTCAGATCTATCATCAAACTATTACCCTTTCCATTCATACATACTTCAAAGTGAAGTGTACATTCAAACCCAGACTCATGCACACACTTTGCACAATGAATTTCTTCTCCTTAAATAGATCTAGCCTTTGACAATACCATGAGCCAAAAACACACCACTTCCGATGGTATTCCCGGATGGGATCAAATAGACAACCCAGCGCTCAATATAATGGGTCAATACCATTGTAGTAACCCCTAGTTTCACACTTTTATAGCACAATTGAGCATACGTGACTTGGCACGTACTTTCCCGCGTGCATACGCTACTTCTACAAGACAAAACCGCGTATGCCTTGAGACACACTTTTCATCATTGGTCTAGCACATCCTGGAATTCCTTTCATCATTACATCTGAGCTGCTCTGTAGACACATCATATTTACATCATTAATTAGTATATCAAGTCAGTTTCCATTAAGTACAACTTTCATCAAGTAGGTTGCCATCATCTTTATCAAGTGGGTTGCCATCAAGGACAACACTCTGCATCATATTGCCAACAATCTCCCCCTTTGGACTTGATGGCAACCACGATGGTGTTTGATCACAACAGATAGATACATTAAGCATAATGATATTGTCCCCCTATTCAAACACCATGTCACTCTCCCCCTTTGACATCAAGGGAAAAGGGTAGATCAACACCAACACAAGGTTGTTTTCTCCTCATGTAGATAGAAGAGCGTTGTAGATCTGATGTGCACTGAAGTTACCATGCTCCCCCTGAGTTCATGCTGAATGTTCAAACATATTTTTTTCAATGAAGTACATGACTCTATGACCTTCCTATCACCAAGAACTCATACTTACATCAAAGATCAACCCAAGTGGATTTACACTATGAGACTCAAATACCCAACCAAGTGGGTTTATAATTTTGACTCAAAGTACCCAACCAAGTGGGTTTACACATTTTGACTCCAAGTACCAAACGAGAGGTTTTACACTTTTGACTCAGAAAATACCTTCAAGTGGGTTTACCTACCAGGTAAATTAGCACATGACTGAATATTGCAATTTTACATCATGGGTCTCAACAAGACCTTTTCATCAAATTACAAATATGACCATTTATGACCAACACCAGAAAGTCCTCAAGAAAGAGAACATATTTCGGAATCAACATAATGCCAATAATGCATTATACTCAGCAAGGCCAATGCTCCCCCTGAATCTATGCATCCAAGCATCCTTTCCATATGACTAAGGCTCCCCCTTAGTTTATGCTGACTGAAACTCTTTCAACGGCAAGTTATCTTTGATATTGTAATCTACGCATGACTATGGATCTACGAATCATGAACTTCATCTCATCCATGTGTGAAAACAGAATACTCTTCAGCAAAAAGCAAACAGGGCTCATCCATAATCTTATCATAAGAAACCATGTATCATGTCATCATCATTTAGAACTGAGAAATAAGCAGATATAGTGCCAGTAATACAATCATTATTAGTGAGACTGATGCTCCTCCTGAACCTGTGCTCCTAATCTTCAACTGTTATACTAATTTTCTTATCATAAATTCATACGTGACTGTCTCCACTGTAACTCGCATGTATACGCGTCTTTAGTTCATAGAACTCGTGTATGGAAAGTGAAACATTGAAAACTTCACATTCCTTCATCTCCCCCTGAGTTTGTACCACCTGTACCTGTCTTCTTTACATCAGATGCTCTGTCAGACATAAACATAACCAGAATAACCAAAACCATCATGGCAATCACCATACATTGCTCCCCCTGTGATGATACATTACTAATCTCTATAATGTATCTCACATAATTTTTGCAATCATTACGAGAAGTAAGCTTCAGAAGCGGATGACTGCAGTAGGGTCAATATTCCCTACGTTTCTGACCGGTCCTCCTTCTTTTTCCAACTTTGCTTGAACTTTCTTATTGTGTGCTGGAAGTTCTCCAATTTTTCAGATCTATTCATCCTGCATTCTTTTTCTACATGTCCATACTTGTTACAAGTATAACATCTTATGTGACTAGAAAAGTAAGCATAAGGATCATAGTATGTTTTTCTATTCTTTCTTCTATTGCAATCAGTTGCTTTGTGACCATACTTGCTACATGAAAAACAATATCCTTTGAAAAAACTAGAGTACCTTTCTGTGTAGAATATGTTTGTTTGTGACTGAAACAATATGCTTCTGCAATTGGCTGCAACATGCCCATAATTATGAAATTTAATGCATTCAACATTATTGAATGATTTCCTTTGAGATTTCATGATTGTAGGTTGACCTTTAGTTTCTTTCAACACTTCAGGTTTTGCTTTGACATCCTTTGAATCTTTAATTGCGAACTAGATTCTCCTTTGACAGTTTCATGAAAACCAAGGCCAAGTTTAATAGAAGGAGACCTTTGATTACTAAGAATATTGTCCAGAATCTTAGTGCTATCTTGAAACCTCAAGAGTTTATCCCTTTCTTCTAATTTACCTTTGAGAATGTTTACCTCAACCTCCAATTTTTGGGATTTCTTCTTCATGCTTTCTTCGACCCTTTTTCCTTCTTCTACTTGATCATTTAATTTTAAGATTTCTTCCTTCAACCAATTTTCTTGATCTTGACATGTTTGTAGAAGTTCTTCATTCTTCTTATTTTATTTTTTTCAGATCTTCTTTGAGAGAGATGATTTCCGCTTCAAGTCCTTCCTTTTCAAATGATTGTAGAGGTTCTTTATTCTTCTTATTTGATGATTCAAGATCTGCTCTCAGAGAGATGATTTCTACTTCAAGTCCTTCATTCTTCTTATTTTATTTTTCCAGATCTTCATTTAAATCATTGATTTCTACTTCAAGTCTTTTATTTCGATTGCTTCCATAATTGTACAACTTTTGATACTTGTCTACCTGTTCATTCAGAATTTCTATTTGTCCTTTCAGTTGGGGGATCATCTCATTGTAGATACCATCTCTTTCTTTAAATGATCTTTGCTGATCTTCAACTTTAATCTTGAGAGCTTCTTCTAGATCCATAACATTACTTTCACTATCTTTACCATTGCATGCACAAGAAAGTGAATCACAAGAACCACATTCAATACCTGTTTTATTTTCCTCATTTTCTGCTGCACATGTTTTCTGAGAAATATCCTTTTGAGTAGCCTTCTTCTTTTGCTTCCTTGCCTTGAGCACTAGTAGATCTTGGTCAGAATCTTCTTCATCTTCACTTGAAATTTCATTATTATCTTCATTTGCATAATAACTCTTTCCCTTTATCATGATTTTCTCTATAAGGACATTTAGCAGCATAATGACCATCTCTTCCACAATAAAAACATTTTAAGGGAAGCTTACCTTTGAATCTTCCAGTACCTGGTTGGAGTCTTCTCACAAAATTTTCTTCTTCTTCTTCTTCTGATATGTAACTTGATTCCTTGACAACTTCCTTTTCTTTTCCTTTTGCACACGCCTTAAAAGAAGCTTCTTTGATTTGAGAGGAACTTCCTTGTCTCATTTCATAAGCAGTCAGAATACCATGTAGTTGAACAATAGTAAGAGTTTGTAGATCGTGCCTTTCTTCAATAGCTGATACTTTTGACTCAAATTTTGAAGTCAAAGATCTTGAACAATCAACTTTTCCACAGTGGTATGGTTATGGTTTTCATCCAAACTTCTCATACGATTTCTGATATCCTTAGACATAAAAGAAAGTAGCCAATACTCTCATCACTTTGCATCCTTAAATTTTCATATTCAATTCTGAGAGTTTGGAGTTTTGCACTTTTTACCTTTGTATCTCCTTCATAGCTCAGAATGATTTTGTCCCATATTTCTTTTGCTGACTTTAGCTGCATCACTTTAGCAAATTCTGGTTCAGACATGCTTCCTAATAAGACATTGACTGATTTGGCATTGATTTCTTATTTCTTCCTTTCTACTGCAATAGTAGGAATACTTGCCGGATACTGATAACCTCCTTCCACAATTGCCCATACTTCTGCACCAAAACTTTGCAGATATGCTTTTGTTCGTATCTTCTAGAATAACAGATTATTTCCATTGAATAGAGGTGGCCATGTATACATTATCCCTTCATGACTTCCCATTGCGACGGATCTCCTTCAAGCGATCAAGCTCCTGCAGAAGGACTAGCTCTGATACCAATTGTTGGGAAAAATACTGAGAGGGGGGGGTGAATCAGTATTTAGGACTTACTAAAAACTTTTTACTTTTCCATTCACTAAAACCCATACGCTACTTCACTGAGCCCAACTCGCGTATACACGTGGATATACTTCATAAAACTCGCGTATGAATAGAGATCTAATTATACAGATAATTCTTAACTTAGTTATTTACAACATTCATTCATCTGATGTTAAGTTAACAGTAATCATGTGCAGTAATAACAGAATAAACCATCACACATAAGCATCAGACATGAACACCAGGATTTTAGGTGGAAACCCAAGTCGGGAGAAAACCACCATTCTCGTTGTCTCAGCCTTCAATATTTTATTATAGAGAAAACATCTTACAACCATGTACTGGCGCAGACTCATACCAGCATGCAGGCACCCACCTGTAGAAGGCTACAACCTTCTCTCGTTTACCAGCCTCTCTTGGAAGGGAGCTACAACCCCCTGCTCTTGTTTACCAGCCTCTCCTGGAAGGGAGCTACGACCCCCTGCTCTTGTTTACCAGCCTCACCTGGAAGGGAGCTACAACCCCCTGACTAAAGGCTACAACCCTCAGCACCTTTGTGGACCACGTTTCATCAATTTTCATACTGGATCCAACCCACATAATTAAGCTCAAGGAACATTTATCAAACCAACAACTTGCTCAATAACAGCATAATCAATATTCAAAAAACCCAGATCATCATTGACAGATAGCAGTAAAACAGTAGAACAGATCAGACATTTCATACCACATTCTTCAACAAACCCTAAATTACATACGTGCTTTTTCTTCACTGAACCTGCATATATACGCGCTTTCACAAATACCAAACCACGTATACATCTGCACACATTTCAAAGCTGACTTCAATTCCCATACGCGCTTTCGCTGAATACAAGCCGCGTATATACGCGCTTTCTCCTTAACGAACCTGCGTATAGATCTTCAGACATTTTAGGGCAGTGCAGCTCTAGACAAACAGCTCAGATCTTCATTCTTTACTTCAGCACAGATTCGCTAGATCACAGATCTAATCATTCCATAAACAGATCTAGAAGATACATATACATTTCAGATCTAGAGATCCCTCTTCATCATTTTCTTCATAGGTGGATCATAGATTCAGATCTATCATCAAACTGTTACCCTTTCCATTCAGATATACTTCAGAGTGAAGTGTTCATTCCAACCCAGACTCATGCACAGACATTGCACAATGAATTTCTTCTCCTTAAATAGATCTAGCCTTTGACAATACCATGAGCCAAAACCACACAACTTCCGATGGTATTCCTGGACGGGATCACATAGACAATCCAGTGCTCAATACAATGGGTCAATACCATGGTATTAACCCCTGGTTTTATTCTTTTAGAGCGCAATTTCCGCGTACATACGCTACTTCACCTTAACAAATCTGTGTATGCCTTGTGACATACCTTGTTTAACATTATTCTGGCACTTTTTGATATTTCTTTCTTCTGTTACTTCTGAGCTACTGGTAGAACATCAGATTTACATCATTAATAAACTCATCAAGCATCAAGAACAAATTCATTAAGTAGGTTTCCATAATCTTCACTAAGTGGGTTGCCATCAAGGACAACACTCTGCATCATATTGCCAACAGAATGTATTTGCATTGAGGAAAATAAACTCTTGTCAAAATGAGAGTGTGCATTCGTTATCGAGAGATAACTTTTTCAAAGAGGACAATGGATGCAAAGAAGAAATAACCCTGCGCCAAAAGTGACTAAGGAGGATGAAATGGTGTATATACCTTTGCATATGAAAATTAGAACCTTTCTATGGATGTGAGTATCTTGTGCATTAATCATCGAAGGGACCAATGGTTTTGATCCTTCATTGGAGAGATTGAATTAGGAGACCATTCATGGACAGGAATCTTTGACATTAGTAAGCACACTTGCATCTTATTTCATATGAGGATAGTGTACTTGTGATTTAATTCAACATTGTATTAGTAAATGGGGCACCCACTATAATAATATTAATTAATTGAGGGATCTAATGCCAATGACGTGATAGGGCACTTGTCACTCAGTTAAGAACACCTAATTCGATTTAATGAATTGAATTTTAGTTTAATTGAGTTGGTTCCTAAGAAATAGGAGTCTATCTAAGTTCATTCAAGTTATCGACATGAAATTCAATGGTATGCAGTGTGTTCCTAAATTTTAGGAGCCTAGGCTGAGTTAATTTGAGTTATAACAATTCAATTCAATTATTAAACTAGTCATGGTTACTTAAACTAGTTCAATTGTTGGAGAAACTAGTGGAAGGTGAAGTTGTGGAAGTGGAAATTCAACCACACTCAATGATCATCTAGATAACTAATTAATCAGCCTAAATTAGCTCATGCATGCAAAGAATTCAAATTTCCGAGTTGTGGTGGAGTTTCCAAGGTAGTGTACAATTAAGTATATACTAGATTGTGTGTGTAGTTCATTGTATTGGTGAGAGGGTCAACTTTGTGGAATTGCACAAGAAAATAGGGGGAATTTCCTTGGAAATTGAGGTTAATTACACCAAGAATAGTGCAAGGAAATAAGAGCATGGAGGTTGGAAAATTTGGCTAGGTGTTGGCCAAGGAAAGTTATTCAGGAAGACGATCGAAGATACAGGTGAAGGTTGAGCTCACTGTTGAGCAAAGCATATTGTATTCATCCAAATTATTTGATTAATGCAATACAGATAGTATGGGGTTTGTTAAAAAATTTATCCTAGATATATCTCTGTGTATGTGTGTTTAATCTTGATACATGCTAGTGACTCTTGTTCTCGATCATGAATTTACTTCCAAATATTGGTAGAGCAGATTTGAGTCTTATGTTTTAGTACATTACATGAGAAGTTTTGAATCTAGATTATACTTCTACATGGTGTTAGTGTCCTGGGTACAAGGATCTTGATAATGTTACTCTTACTATGTCACTTATGTTAATGTTCATAATGTTATGTTAGCATATTATTTTTGGTTTTCATGATTGTCATGGTTAGATTTGTCAAAGTGTCATAGAATAAAAAAGTCATTTTTCCATATTTTGAAATTTAATGGTCACAATAAGTCTTGATTCGAAGTTTTAATCACAAAAGGTCAGTTGTAATGATTAAAGAGTCTAGGTATATATGTAATAAAACTTTGGTTATCACATTCCAAGCATGGAAATCAAGTCTACATAAAAAAAATCATAACAAGGGAACGAGAACAAATTTGGAGGCAGTGATGAGTCTGTTTAGAAGTATTTTCAATAGAAGAATAGTGATCTCAACAAAGGAGCTAACAGTTATGAGTACAATAATTATCTCTTCCCAACTGTCGCAAATATTTTGATGCACTGCGTTTTCATAATGATCCATTCAAAATCATGATTATCGCCATTCTTAACCACCCCAATTTGTTGTGCATGCTCAATTGGGTTAATAAGAAGAGTAACTAAGAGGATGATGATAGCATGACATCAAGAAGATGAGGCATAAGGAGATTAACCAAAATTTTGAAATGAAAGAATTAGATGTGGTAAAACTTGATTGGTTGATAGAGTTGAGTTGGACATTAAACTGGCTAGATGATATCGAATTAACATTAAAAGGGCTTTAGTCGTACGAAGTGTATCTGCGTATCCAAGTCTCCATGAATTTTGCAAAAATTCTATAACCCAAAGAGCACTTAGATACCAGATTGAACAAGAAAAGTGGATAAGCACCATTTTGGCTTAAGCCATTGATTTCGGCTCATAGTTGTATGTGTATGTGAGTTGAATTTTAAGAGAGAAGTGAAAATACAATTTGGTATTTGGGTGCCAAATTTGGTAAAGAAAATAGAAGAGGTAAAATACCAAAGATAGTGAAATATATAAAAACAATAATAAATGACATGAGATGCAGGTGTTCTTCCATGCACAAAAGTTAGAATCAATCATTACTCTCATAGAATCGAATAATCATTTTGATTTGAATCAGAAGGGTGATCTGCATGTTAAAAGAAATAGATGCACACCTATATGTAGGTGGATTAAGGCAATAACTTGGAGAAAATAATGTTGGTGTTTTGAATTGGTGCAAAGAATAAGATGAGAGTGTTAAGGTGCAGAGAATTAGAACAAAGATCTAAGATGCAAAGTAAGGAGGTGAAGAATGAAGGCCTTTTTGTATGATGGTAAGTGGATGTTCTAAATTGGAGAATACAATTAGGAGCTTTTAAAGACATAGTGAACATGTTTGATCCGTTTTTAATTGTTTCATAAGGATATAATTTTTTGGAGATATCAACTTGAAAATGAGATGAAAGTATAGATCTAACTAGCTACTGCAGGTTGGCGCCTCTAGCAATTTGGGGCTTATATATCTAAGGGGATTGGTGCCTTTTATGAGTTGGTGCTTGAAAATTTGATGTAATAAGAAGTTATGGATTAGAATTACATCATAATCAAAACAAACATTGTGGTTGTGTCCCTTATGGGCTTCCACATTATTTCTCTATGTACAAATATCATGTGAATGGTTCTTCATTATTTTTTAGATTGCATTTAATTGAATAATTGAGTACATAAGTGTAAATTTACATACTGTTGATTCACCCCTCCCCCCCCTTCTCAATATTCTTTGATTTCCAACATAAGGGTGTTAAGACCCTTGGCCCCCTATGTTAAGATTCTAATAAGCATTAATTATTAACTTATTTTTTTATATTAGTATGATATCTAGAACCTTTCATTATACCCTTTCATTGTAATTATACCCTTTGTCCCCTATATATAACAAGGAGAATTAGTCATAGGATCATCATATATTGTCTTCTACATTGGATTAATTGTAAAATGAGGTTTTCCCTAAAAAGTGAACTATAATATTTAACATTTTATAATTTTCAAGTCACTTTGAACAAAGTGATTGGTATTAAGATCATACGAAACTAGAGTTTTTCTCCTTAATTAACAAATTTGAGAATTTTATAATTTTGTTTCTGGGAAGTTTCACATAGTCCAATTTTGAGGAGTCTTGGGAAAACTTGTGAGGTACATGCAATAAAAATTTTAGGTTTTTCTTCATTATAATTTTAAATATATATCCTATGGAAGTTAGGGTTTATGACTGATCATGAAATTAATCCCTAACAAGTCATATTTTTTTTTGATATAACTTCTTTTTTTGAAGTTTTCAGATAGTGAATTTTTTTTGTATGCTGAGGAAAATAATAATTTTATAATTGATAAAAAATACAATTATATTTCATTATAATCTTATAACTATAGTATATGGAAGATATAATTTGTGGCTAATACAAAAATCGGTTTTAAAAAATCCACCCTCGAATTTTTTCTTTAAACTTTTTTTGGTGAAGTTTCATATTTACAATGTTCAAAATCATAAGGAGATGTACTGAATGCCACGTGAAAATATTTTCATACTTTGAATCATTATAATTTACAAAATATATCTTACACAATTTTGGGTGATTTTAAGAGCTTTTTTGGGGTTAACAAGTCATTTAAGAAAAGAGAGACATATTCTGACATCTTTAACCAACATAATGATATATTATTTAGCAACTAAAACTATAGTAAGGAAAGAATACATATTTTTTTTCCTAGTTGGAAACCCTTATGACCCCTGTTGGCACTGCTTTGAATAGTAACACATTAGGTAGTATATTTATGTGAACTATCACTTCCATGTACCTTTAGGTATATACGATGTGCATTATGTATACCAAAAACTAACTTTAGAAAAATTATTCTACTACCTTGTTGCTATAATACACCAAGAATAACACTAACAAATACCACTATCTAGTACATGGTAGTTAGGCAGTATGGATGAGACAATAGTTGATCCTCCGTACTTAGTTCCCTAAGATATTGGGATGGATACTATTGTTGGACGCTACAAATATATCGAAGAGTTATATCACTTAACACACCCTTATTCTTATGGCATGATAACATTTTCCCATGGCTCCAAAGAAAGGCCAAAAATTCACTTCACCAATTAAACCTCCAAAATATCCTCCATGATTCGTGAAGAAAGTGAAGAGATAGAAAACCAGCTTTCCAAATCCGATGTCAAATCAACAAATTAAATGATAGGCCAGAGAAAAAGGGTAATTTAATAAATAATAAAACAAAAATAGAGCATATTGATGAACACATTGAACATATACATAGAAAGATTTAACAACATAGGAGATGTAGTAAAATAAGATAAATTTGTTGAAAATATTAGACAAATCCGCTTATAGGTACATAAGACTTTGAAGAAGTCATCTAATAATTACAACATATAACATGATTAGCATATAATTAAGAAATTAGTCAAGGGAGGAGATAGAGTTTCATTGAATGTAAACATAGAATGAATATAAAGTGCTTAAATGCATTAGATAAATTTTGAGGTCTAAAATGGGTCTCAAAACAAAATTGTACAACCAAAATCAAATTTATAAGAACTAATATGATTCAAAATGATGATTTCAACCATGGGGGATCATTCACCATTTTTTTAGTAAAAAGGTAAAAAGATAAAAAATAAAATAAAACTACTTTTTAAACTTGTATTTTCAACTTATCTCCCTACGATTTTACTCAAAATTCAAGTGGGAGGGCTCGTTGGATATGAAATTTAATTCATACTTCAAGGATTACTCGTGTTGCATACTTCGATGGACCTTCCTACACAAAAAATGATAAATACATGAAAAACTTGATTGCAATCACATTTTTTCATGTATTTATTTTTTGTGTAGCAAGCTCCATCTAAAGTATGTAACATGGGTACTCCTTAGATGAGGAATTAAATTTCGCACCCAACGAGTGCTCCTGATTGAAATTTTAGTGTTATCATAGGGAGATGAGTTGAAAATATGATTTGAAAAAGTAGTTTTTTGTTTTTTCCCACTAAAATTTTATGATATAATCTAATATTATTTTATTATTTCCACTATTATTTTATAATTTTCCTTAGGAGGCCTATTTTGAACCTCATAATCTCTCTAATGGAAGATTGAGCCTTTGTAATATTATCATTTTGAAGTATTAGAGATGGTTGTGTAATGAATGTGAAAAATATGAAACTCTAGGAGCCCTCCATGTTGGATCAAAAAAGTAATTAGAAGGTCATATCTAACATATAAGAGTTAGTATTGGAATCTTAGGTAGTTTTGGTAGGAGATATAGTTTTGTAGAAGTAGTGCAAAACCACCAACAAAGGTAGGATTAGCTCTAGTAGGTTACGTTGAAGGGGAACTTCTAAGCAACACAAAATAGTACTCCAAGGAGAGGGTAGAGGGAAATTCCCCTCACCTCATTCAATAAAACGTTTTTGAGACCAAACACCTTGCTAAATGGAGAGATATAATTATCATGGATCATTATATAATTTATCATTTGTCTTGCTAGTTTTTAGGTGGACAAATTAGAGTGTAAGGGCCATTTTAGGGGAAAGTCTCTATTTGGTGATTTTAGGTCTAAAAGCTTCCAAAGAAAATTTGAGGAATTAAACGACATTTTTTTTTAGGTTAAAGATTTGTGAGCATAGTTCTTATCCCGGTCATGTTGTTCTACACATAAAAATCTTTCTAATAATGCAAAAATTTCATCAATTTTAGTTTGCATGCAAAAGATATATATGTTTCTTAAAAGTTAACTTATGTTATTGAAAGCCGTGATATCATCTAGATTTCATATTGGCACCAATTACTCACATATGTCGATCAACTCATGTGTATACTTTCAAGAATATTATATATGAATCAAAACCCTAACAGTAATTAATAGATGAGGTAAGTGAAAGCCTCAACCGTAACCCTATACAGCTATTAAACCAAGTTAAATATTAGGCCACTAGGAAGAGAAGGGGTTCCATTGTTTTAGCATTTTTATTGATCGACGGTTGTGTAGACCATCTATGAATTAATTATTGAACCATAAAAAATGTTGTAGAAGATTTTCTAGTAGCCATTTAGGCAACATTGCTTAGGAAACTCCACAATTTCTTCCCCTTTCTATTTACATTTCTTACCCGAGAAAAATAGAACATAGCATGGGATTAAAATTCTAGCTAGGTTTTCTCTCATATCAAGTTTCCTACATCACATGTTATGTTTACTTATATAGGATGCCATGTTTGTTTGTTTTTTATTTCATTTTGGATTTCAATTATTTCCATAAATTTGATCATTAATCTAATAACAATAAATATGATATCTAAGGTGATATATTGCAAAATTAAAGATCTTAGAGTATTATAAGATCTAAGGAATTGTCCTAGAGGATTATCCATAGTATTGTATGAATCACATCCTTAATGTGCTTGAGATTGTGTTTTCAAATGAGGTTACACCATCACATCTACGACACAACTCAAAAAACTTGAGATAGTGAAAAATATCAAAGTTTTTTTTGGTGCTTTCCATGTGAAAATGATCTTCAAATGATGTGACAATAGTCATACTCTGATGGATATTCTTATAAATATTTCAAATGCCAAACATTAGCACAATAAGATCTTTTTTAATGACTCCAAGTTTGAAATAAAGCATCCATTATGATATTAATTTTCATTTTCCATTTGCTAACTATTTAATCTACTTCATTAAAATGGACCTAATTACTTTGTTATTTAGTGCCGAAATACCATCTTCAACTCTTATGCAGAAGTATAGTCTAAACATGCTACAATTGGAACCTCTCCTTAGTAAGGTGATGGCATTTTCCTTCTCCATTTGTGTACCATCTTCAACTCTTATGAAAAAGTATACTCTAAAAATGCTACAATTTGAACCTCTCCTTAATAAGGTTATAGCATTTTCCTTTTCCATTTGTTATTATTTATTCTTCTTCATTAAAGTGGATCTAATTGCAATTTTTTATTTAGTTCCCAATTATCATTGGAACTCCTCTAAAAATGTAGTGTAAACACTCTATAATTCGAATACTTTTTAGGTACATTTTGCGACCATTTTGTTCTAAGATCCAACTATAAATTTAGAAAAGCATAATTAAGATACAGTATGAGTTTTTGAGAAAATTCATCTATTTATACATTCAAAAATACAAATTCGAATTTACAATTTAATATATATATATATATATATAATTTAAAAAAAATACAAATCATGTATAATGCTCAAATTTCTTCCACAATGAAAATATCAAGTTTTAGCACATGCACACTCACCCTATAGTCTCACCCTATAGTGTAATAATATAAGTACTATGTAAAATCATAAATAATCCTTAAATACTTTTCCATCCATATGAAATTAATAAAATAAAAAAATATTTAAAGAAATAAAAAGTAATTTATAGTCTTGATTTGATTTTATGATAAATTTAATAATCAATATTGTAAATTATAATATAAAATTAAGATAAACCGTTAAAAAAAACCCACAAAACTGACCGTCTTTTATCTTAAATTGAAAACCGAGATTTTGCCAATTTCACACAATTACAATAACCAAAATTTATTATCTCTCGGCTTTGGTTGTGATGCTCTAGGATAAAGATGACCTCCCGCTTCTATAGCATTATGCTTCTTGACTTAAGTAATGATAATTTAAACCAGAAAAAACCTGGAAGATTCCTTGAGAGGTTCATATTAAAAGTATGAACATGTCAATAAGAAGAAATGTTAAAATAAGAAATTACTTTCGTAACCAACCCTAAGACATTTAGGAGTCTCTCCGGTTCTGGAATTTGATGTATCACCACAATTTTTTTTCAATTTGTGAATGTAATTGATAAGACTTTTTTTCAATTTATGAATGTAACTAATAAGAATTTACTTTGGGTACCAGTCCTAAAACATTTAGGAGTCTTCATGTCTGGAATTTGATGTATCACAAAAATTGTGAATGTAATTGATAAGACTTTTTTTCAATTTATGAATGTAACTAATAAGAATTTACTTTGGGTACCAATCCTAAAACATTTAGGAGGAGTCTTCATGTGAATTTGATGTATCACAACATTTTTTTAGGAGGAGTTTTCATGTCTGGAATTTGATGTATCACAATAATTTTTTTTTTTAATTTATGAATGTAATTTGAAAAGTCATTGTATTTCAATTAAATAGATTTGAAAGAGTAAATTTGACTCAGATGTATCTAAACTTCTTGTCATAAATTTGATGTCGAAACATCTAAACTCTTCATCATAAATTAAACTATTAAAAAATACATTTGAAATTGTGAATTTGACTTGGAAACATTTAAACTTATTGTCTTAAATTTGATAGGGAAGTATCAAAATTCCCCATCATAAATTATAGTGGTCCCTACTAATTTGCACTAATTGGGGTTGTGTAGAGGGTATTGGTGATCAGATTTTGAACTCCTTGTCGGTCAGGTTTTGAATGCCTTGCCGAGGTCAAGGCCATGGGTGAGCGTAGGGGCGGTCATTTGGGATAGCTTGGGGTGGTGCGACATTGAGGCCCGGGACTATCCATGGGATCCAGGAACGTGCGTTACTGACGAGTTTCTTTGTCTTCCCGCCTGGAACCTCCACTTATGGGGTGAAGCGTTTGTGCTAGTGATTGAGGCTATCTATGGTTCTCAAGGTAAGCTCCCTCCAATTTGCTACAATTCTTATTTCAAGAGTCAAGGTGCCCACCTGTTCTGTATTTGGCCTCGCCTGTGGTTATGGGTATGGTGGGTTTCTATTCTTTTATGCACTCAAAGAGAAGGGGTCGTCATCAGTTGCATTGTGGTCCTTTGGGAACATCAGGGCGGGCCTCAAAGCGAGGAGATAGACCGGTGGGTGGAATTCTTGTTGTCTAGGGGCATAGGTCGTTCTTATAGCTAGTTTTGGTTGTGGAGGAAAGCATCCTGCGTTGGTGTGCCCTGGGACTGCAACTTCGTGTCATCCACTATGGTTTTCGTGATTGGTTTTGTTTTACTGTGTTATATTTCTCTAAGATCGCCTTCCCACAGTGTTGATTATTGGGTCATCTACAAGTTTTTTGTATTCAGTCTTCCATCCTCTCCCCTCCTCTGGAAGACTCAATATCATGTCGCGTCAAAGGGGACGACCATGTCGGGGGTGTGGTAATAACTGCCATGGTGTGCGGCAGAATCGGGCAACCAGTTGCCCATGGACACTTCTGATAGTCGGGAAACCGAGGAGGAAACTTCCATTTCTCCAACCCATTCCCGAGGCCATGTGATAGCCCCAATCACACTAGAATCCATTATGGCTCAGTGTTGAACATGGACATTTGGTGTGAGCAAAGATATGATAATCGCAACAAGCTAGTATCCTACATCAACGACATCCAGTAAAGTCATAATGAAATCCTAGAACAATTGTCTTTAACTCTAGCATCGACCCACCAACAACCACCTCCTATATTTTCACATACATAACACTTGGGTTACTTTGTAGCTTATCATATCATTCCTCCAACCCCCTCCTTAATATGTTGCCTTTACTTCTGGTCTTCTTTTTGTTTTCTCTATGTATGCCAAAACTAATAGGTTTATCGGAAATATTGAATATTATTGGTTCTTTATGTTTTCTTCCATATCCAATCTCAACAACTCAAGTCAAAATAAGAGAAAATAATTTATTGAGATAAATTTTGTACTGAACACTTCTTTAATAATCTAATGAACACATCTTTAATAATCTAATAAAAACATCTTGATTTACCCAAGAAAACAAAACAAAAGTTCCATACCTGCAAGTCCCATCCTCCCGTAATTCGTGATACCCTGCCCCTATCCCGGTATCTTCTTTTATCCCCATGATCGTACGCCAGCGCATGCCTTCGTTTCACTTTCGTTCTGTTTATTGCACGGTTTCTTGTAGAGTAGAGTTGGTGATGGACTCTTGAGAATGTAACCAATCATAAAAAAGGTCTTCTTGTGCACAACCATAGAATTCTGTCACAGTGGACCCGAAACAACATCTTGAAACTATTCGATCAAACAATAAAATGGCGCACGGTTGCAGTTGTAGAATAGTGGTACTAACAATGACATTTTCTAACTATTTCCCTTTCTAGATACCCTGAAATCGCTGAACACCGTGGGACCTTTCACATTGATATCAATTGTTTGAATGTAAAACACATTTGCTTTGAATTTATATAGGGAATATTTTAAGCTTTCTTTATTGAAATTTGAAGCTTTTATTTATTTTAAATATGATTATGTTTGTGATTGGCTAGATTATTTGTCGTAGTTTTTGTTTTTTTGTTTTTGTTTATTATTATTTTTTATTTTTATAATTATTTTTAATATTTAAATAATTAGATTTAATTAATATAAATAATAATTTTTAATGATAATAAAAATATCTGAATTTCTGTTAATGAGATATTTGAATTGGGTATCGAATATTGACTTTGTTCCCTGCTGATTGGATGCACAGAACGTAACTAAAATGTTATCCATTAATCACTGGTTGACAATGCCGAGTCAATCTGCTTTATAATCAACTCAACAACGCAGTCTTTATTTCACCGACGTCTGCTCCCCTCGCATTGGACGCATCTTTGAATTGGTAGTAATTGGGAAGCTTCCTCAGGTTTGTAGGATTCCTCTCTATGCCAAGGCGAGCTTTAATATTCAGGAAACCTCTCGTTATTTCGCCCCTCAATTTGGCGATCTGGCCCACATTAGTCGAAACTTAATTTTAGGCCGGATTTCGTTATTACGATGATAGTGACGTGTTGTTAGTGAGGTGTTAGGAATGGCGTTTTCAAACTTAGAAAATTTATATAAGTTAATTGCTAATCTGTGGTGGGATAAGTATTATAATATTTGATTTTTTTTTGGCATGAAAAAAAAGGTATTATTAATAGTTGTTATGAGTAGATTCATCATTGTTGTTGAAAACAATCAATGATTAAGATTATTTAAGCTTTAAGATTATCTAATTTTTGTAATATTATTTTTTAATAATTTGATAAATTCAAATTGAGATTTAAATATCCAATGGAAATGAAGCAAAGTCAGTCTCATCTAAAGTTTAACTTAAACATTTTTACTTCAAGTTTAGAAATGTTGAATCAATCTATTATATAATCATCTCAATCATATTTATTTTTAATGATAAATATTTTTATTTTCTATATGGTGAATATTCATGTTTGAGTTTTAAATGGATTTCTTAGACTAGATAATAAAACTTGTTATGTGCCTTGTAGGAATTGGAATTGTCTGCAAAGGATATGATCATTCCTCCTAACTACCAATGATAAACCTAATTGGCAAGGAAATTAATTTTCTTGAGTGCACCCTATAATGAAAATTATAATGTTTTAAATATTAATACAGGAAACTTAGTGTGAAGATAGGAGAATTATCTTGAACCCGCTCACTTAGTTGAGAAAATATCTCAATTAAACATGAAACTAGGATATTATCTAGTCATAGAGAATCTTTCAACCAACTTGGCCTCAACAAACTACTAAACGATATGAACAAACACATTATCTCATAGAGCCCGAAATCTACCAATAATAATCACACATACATATAGACAAGTGGTAGTTAGATATTCTAACACCCCCTTAATGACTACTTGTCTCAATTTTCATCTATTAAGATCTTCATCTATATCCTATTTGTAGCACACACCACACTAAAGATCCTTATGTTCAATATGATCTACCTCTAGTCCAACCTGGCACTTATAACTTGTACCTTGATCATGCAAACATCATCAAAATGTTGACGTCCATATAAAGCAAGAACCATCCATCGGAAGCATGGTTACCAAATTGTTGCAACCACTAGTCTAGTAGGAAGTCATTCACATGCATGGCTCATCCAACTTCTTATGTAACTCCCCCTAAATATAATATTTTACTTCATGGAGTCTAAAACCAATATGATCCACCCAAGTGCATCCATCTAACGCATGGCACACATGGAGTATTAAAGAATTCTATAATAGACGTTACTAAGCTAAACTAGACGAGAAACATCATATGACTAGGGAATGTATGAAAATGGGGTATGCATGCCTCTTCAGTGCTTACAACAATATGCCCTTTTCATGTTACATAAATACATGTGCAATACATTCCAACTTATAAAAATGTCATGTACGTCAAACATTTCAAGGACCAATACAAAACATCACATGAAATGTAGAATTTATATAGCTACAATGTGTCGTGAGTCTGCATTATTTCAAACAACTTTACCTATATCTATCAAACATTTCAGTTACTATTCCGATATACATTGTAGCCATAACATACTTACAAGCATTGTCTTTGATGTCTTTAGTCAATCATGTAACTTTATGAGAGGGGATCCTTGTTATCTCCCTATATGTGTTCCTTCAATGACCCTTTCCTATAGTGGATCTTGGTCGCAAATCAAAGCAACATAAAAAAATCATTAATTATGATCTAAACTAGTTGTGAAAAACAAAGAGTTAAATCATAATTGAAAATATAAAGCATAGTAAAGCAGTAAAAAACATATAAAATAATCTAAGAATGAAATTTTGAGATTGATAATTATTATACCTATAGGTTAACTCAGATCTAAGCTATCAAAACCCTAAGAAAATACATAAATATTAGAGATCTAGTAGCATGTGTTCATGAAAAATAAGCATTGTTACAAAGGGGAAACACTCAAGTCTACTTCCATAATGAAGCTCCAAGCTAACTATTATTCCCAAAACCTATTACCAAAATGAATGACCAACAACCTTAATATCTATTCTCAATCTGAATATTTGTACAAATAGAGTTTGGATGGATCAAAACCAATCCCCTAAGATTTTATTCTACCTAACTATGAGTTAGACTCAAGATGACAAATGGTGATTACAAGGAAAAATTGGGTGAATTTGATCCCCGAAATACATATGAAATATTCCATGTTGATTTTTAGACTCTTAAAATAAGTGGTATTTGGTCCCCATACTTCTAAGATGTCTCATTTTACATTTTCCCCAAATCTTAGCATTATTTAGAATTCTAAGAAAATTGTGCATTTTTTACAAATTGGGATCAAATAACCACACACATCTTCCAATCCATGATGAATATCAAGAAATGGTCAAATTTTCTATGCTAGGGGAAAAACCCATGTCCTAGAATCTTCATATCCTCTTTTATCGCCTTGTGAATCATGCTCAAAGTTGGATGTTAGGATTTTTTTTTACTTGTAAAATTTTTTTAGTGTTGGTGGCCCATATGTGCGATTTGACCACTCTAGAATAGGTTTGACACATCATGACAAAAAACACATGTCCCAATATTTCTGCAAGAATTTTTTAAATATGTCAACCATGATCAAGTACTGAAACTTCATTGTTGAACTAGAAACTGGATTGGACAATTCATTGTTAGTAAACACACTTAAAATTCAATTAATTTACTAGAGACTAGGAATTAATGTAAATAAGAAAACTTTTAATCTATTATGCACTTAAGGGTTTTAGGTCTAAAAAGGTTAAAAATGCATAAGAAGACATGCAATGTGTGGTTTCAAGTGTAGGTTGCAAGTAGTAAAAGGGTTAAAAATGAGTGAAAAAAACATGAAACAATTGGAGTCCTACATCATCCCCACGCCAAGAAATTATCATTTCTTCATGCAAAAACAAAATTTCCTTCAAACTCCATAATATTTTCCAATCACTCCTAACATACCAATCAAAAACTTCGTAAACTGAAATAACACTTGTTCGAACCCTAGTCACATTTTCATGCTTCATCTTATAGTCTTGTAACATTTTTCCTTATTAAAGTTGTGCATAACGAAATAAAAGTAGAATTTCTCTTCATGTTGCTTGCATAGTTGGAATTATTTGTCACAAGATACTTTCCTACAATGAAAAAAATAAAAAATTCTTGACTTTCTATGGAGTAGAAAAAGCATGAATTTCCTTGCATTTACACGGGACCAAGGGAGAAAAATGTCTCCTTTTAGTTTTGTTTACTAATACACAATACGATTGCATTCAATGGACCTCCAAAAATACAAAAAGAGACAATTATTGATGTTGTTGGCTTTGAATTTTTCAAATTAGTAGAATGTTTTATCCTACAACATTTAAATACCTGTATAGGTACCACAACATTGCAAGTGAAATTCTCGTTTTTGGTCAAATAGAGTTCAATTAGTTCCAATTTTTTTAATCCAAGAGCAATAACCTTTCTCTTAACCCTATTATTCCTTTTTTGTAACCAACATATGAGAAAATAATAAGCATATGGGAGGAATTCCAATATCATCTCATATTGCACTTTGCTCCAAGTTCTTTAGGTAAATCTATTTATTCCAAAAAGACCTTAAGAAGGTGGTTTACCAACGATGAAATCCATTTTTCATGGATAAGGAAGCTTTCTCTTTTTCTCATCAATAAGTTCTAAATATATCTCAACGATCTCTGATGTTGAGATGCAATCATCAATATCTTCAATTTCCCTTAAGAGTTGAATCCAGAGAACAAAAAATTTCCAGCCATTAATTTATTTTCTTTGTATACCACTGCACTATCAAAGACAATGAAAAAGTTTCAAGTTCAATTTGTTTGTCATTAATAAAGGATTCTTGAATCTAAAGTATGAACTATCTCATCGAAGCTTTTGTGGCATGTGGAAATTAAACTTTTCTAAAAAGGGAATGATATTTTCTCCTACTACCAAAGATAAACATAGTTGGAAAGGAAATTAATTTTGTTGAGTGCACTCTACATTCAAAACAATAATGTTACAAATATTAATAAAAGAAAATTATTCTTACGATAGGAGAATTATCTTGAACCCTATCACTTAGTTGAGAAAATATCTCAACCGAACATGAAACTAGGAAATTAGTTTGTTGGAGAGAATCTCTCAACCAACTAGGCCTCAATAATATACTAAATATAGGAACAATCTCATTCTCTCATGTAGCCTAAAAATATACCAATAATAATCACGCATACATATATAGTAGTAGTACTCAAATATTTTAACACTCCCCCTTAATGACTACTTGTCTTAATCTTGATTTATTAAGGTCTTCATCTATATATTTTGTGTAGCACACACCACACTAAAGATCCTTTTATTCAACAATATCTACCTTTGGTCCAACCTAGCACTTACACCTTGTACCTTGATCATGCAAACATTATCACAATGTTGACACCCATATAAAGGAAAAACCATCCACCAGAATGCATGGTTACCTAACTACTACAGTATCGTTGGTCTACTAGATAGTCCTTCTCATACATGGTTCATCCAACTTCTCGATGAACTCTCACTAAATAGAAAATTTTACCTCATGGAGACTAAAACCAATATGGTCCACCCAAGTGTATCCATCCAACGCATTGCACACTCTTTCAAACTATTAAGGTTCTTTCTAAAAGAGGCTACTAAGCTAAACTAGACAGGAAACATCATGTCACTAGGAAACCCATGAAAAAGGGGAATGCATGCCTCTTCAGATCATACGACAATATGCCCTTCTCAAGTTACATAAATATAGGTGCAACACATTCCAACTTATAAATATTCCAAGTACATCAAACATTTCAAAGACCAATACCAAACATCACATGAAATGTACTAGACTTGCTATAGCTACAATGTTTCACGATTCTACCTTATTTCATACAAATTTACCTATATATATCCAATGTTTCACCTACTACTCCAATATTTTTTATAGCCAGAACATTCCTACAAGCATTATGTCTATCATCTCTATTACAAGTGTTGTCTCCTACTTCCTCATTTATGTTGTATCAAACACACATGGTCATCCTCTAGAATCATGCACATGCTTGCTTCTTGTATTACTCATGATAAGTAATCTTTATTCTTCTTGAAGCTTCTATCCTTCATTAAAGAATTGTTAGAGTAGTCAATTCTAACAACCTTGCACCCACGTATTGAGTTTACTAGCCTCAATATGTTTGCTTTTACAAATCTCAAGAAGGTTCAAGAACTCACAAAATTTCACTTTACTATGCATGCACAAACTTGGTATCTATAATTTCAATATTGAAATATCCATCCCAATAATTTTCATGGATTTTCATACTTTATCTATGATTTGTTAGAGTAGCTAATTATAAAAATATAGCTACACTTGCATATTGAGTTACCTATCTTCAATATGTAAATTCAAAACAATATTAACAACATAAATAATCATGTCCTCAACACCTATGTAAAAACTTCATTATATTTAATTTTGATGCCTCATCTTCTCAAAAAATTTAGTATCTTTGGACCATCATCACTTTGATAAGAGCATTGTAAGTCCAACAGTCATAAAAATTTAGGCTTTCACTTTCATTGCCTACAAAAATGCATAGCCTTATGGAACTTCTTCACATTTCCATAACCAGTGATCAAACAGGTGTAAAAAATAACATCGAGTGAGGAGACACGTTCTTGTTTATAATTACTTCCACTATCTTGCTTGAAGCCTCAACAATATATTTCTCTTTTTTAGTCACTACAAAGTGTTGAGGAGGATATGTATGCTCCATACCCATGTTAATACTTACATTTTCAAGCCAAACAATATTTTTCATACATTCATTCAAGACTCCATGTACCATGTGGCACCATCATTTTCATTAGAACAAACATTTACACAACCTTACACTCAATTCGCATTTCAAACTAAAATGAAATTTTAGTTTATATTGCTACCATGCATTGGCATTCTAACAAAACAAAATATGGTTTCCAAAGGAACATGGAAACAAAAGAGGGCATTGATGTAGAAGCATCAAATCTACGTAATCCATTTTTATCTACACCTAAGAGGGTAATAGAATTCTGAAAAGGGGAAGAAATTACCTCAATTGAATCTTGCATAAAATTATGATTTCTGATGTAAATACAAGTTTCCATATTCTAGAAGTATTTGGGTGGGTAGGCTGTTTTCTTAAGCCCTTGTTTTATTTAGACATACCTTTATAATAATGATGAATGCCAAATCAAGGTGTGGGATAGTTTTAGGTGTTGGGACAAATGTTCGAACAATCTAGTTTTTGTTAGGAGATTTTTCTGGCGTCTAATTATGCGTAATAACATAAAAGGGTTAGAAAGGGGAGTAATAACATAAAAGGGCTCGAAAGGGTGATTTTGGGAACAGAGCTAAAGGAACTCAAGAGAAGAAACTCAAGAGAGGTCAGGTAGATAGAGCATATGAAAATTATATGTATATATACAATGTGGAGTATTGAGAAATTTGAGTTATGTTGTATGTGCCTTCCGAATTTCATCTTTATGTTAATCTTTTGTGTAAATTCTTGTAGGTATAGTTTTTGTAATAGAGAGAAAAAGAAAGGATTTATGATGACTGTGTGTTTTTAATGGCTGCAGAAATGAGGTCCCTATAGACAAAGGGGTGAATTATTTGTGAGGGTAACTTAAGTTAGTGAATGATACATATAGGTGTTCTATGTTATATTTGTAGTCTAAGTGAGTGAATAGATATATAAAAATAAAATGCAGGACTCTTGAAGGGAGTATGATATTTGTCATTAATTCTGGGTGAAACAATGGTTGTCCACCTAGATGTAGTCTAACTTAAATCTTCTATGAGACAACACCAAACTGTAGGCCCAAGGATAGTTAGCAAATAAAACATGATCATTTCATTGATGAAGGATCACCATTAGTAACCAACCATCTGTTCATTGGGCTAGGTTTCGATGGTTGGAAATCTAGATACTACATTAAAGATGGTAGTGTATTAGTGAAACCTCACCCAAAGGAAAAAGTGAGTGGAAAAATTATTTCCAACCCCCTCCATCCCTGCTAATGTCAGGAGTCAAGCCCCCACAATCAGTGAGAGTAATTGATTTTCTTCCACCAAATATGTTTCATTCGACTAATTGACTAGAACCTTGAGTTGGAGCTATTTTCAGGACCTACTTGCCCTCCCTCCCTCCCCCCCACCCACCCCATCAGATGACATCACAAGGGGATCCCCCCTACAATTTAAAATTTTCATCCATCTTTTTTTTTATCATGACCATAGGATTGAGGGCCCATGTAATAGGGGCTTACACTAGGTTTGGACTATGGACATATTAGTTTGATTGCATTCGTTGAATAATGATGCCTCACATTGACAAGAGTGCCTAGTCATCACCACAATCACTTAGATCATTGTGCAAGGCCCAATAACTTAGGGGTTGAGCGTCGTTTCTTGCAAGGGTAGAAAATCATGTTTTTTTTGGTTTCATAGATTAACTTGACAGTGCTATTGCACATTATATGTGAGTTCTATAGTGAATGAGAGTAGAGATCAAGGAATGACCTCGTGAAAACTCAGAGTAGTCTTGAATTTTGTGTCAGGAATCCTCTGATTGTTCTTATCCATAATCCTTATGAAAAAATATTATAAACACAAACCATTACCCTTGCATAATGGTAAATACCATGGATAGTTTATTCAATCCCAAGAAATGATGTCCTTTATTATTCTCGAAGAGTTTAACAACGATTTATTTGGTGCGCTCTTGAAGCCCCTCCTGTAAATCTTAAGTGGGATTTATAGTCCAGTGTAGGTTGTCAAGGTACTTTACTATTTGATGAACAATAATTTTAACCAACCCCGCCAACAAAGTTAAATGCATGAGATGTCTCGTAGTTTCTGGAGAAATCATCTAGCTTCTTGAGGAAGTTATCGCCACCGATAGCAAGCCTCGAGAAGCTTCTCCGCTATGTATAAATATGTGTTTCTTGAAATACAAATCATAATTTATGTGCATATTGTGTGATGTTTTGCATTCTCTGATATGGTATCAGAGGAAGGTGAGGTATTTGAACGATCCATTATCATCGTGTGAGTTTTCTTTTGTGTTATCAGATGGAGATCATATATCTTTGTGTTATTTTTCCTGTGTGCCATCAGAGAGAGATCATTGAGGGCATGTTGCAGAGGAGTCTTTGTCTGCTGTTGAAAAGTAATTTGCAGAAAGTCCGTCTGGAGAAATTCTATTGGCAGCCCGTAAGGCTACAATGATTGGAGAAGGACATGTTGACTGAACGTAGAGACCATTGCTACATATGAAGAGAGACCATTTTAGTCTACTAAAGGGCGTCGAATTGCTGAGAACATGCACTCTAGTTGAACGTGTAGTTTGCATTAAGGTGAAGTGCTAGTAAGAGAAGGCGTTGTTTTTTGTGTAAAAGCGCTAGTTAAAGGAGCCTAAGAGCGTGGATTCCCTGCCTCCTACTTAGAGTGTGGTTATGGAATGTGATTATTGTGTTTGAATCATGAAAGGAGGAGAGAGTCGATGTATATATCAGCTACAATCATTGTGAGATAGAGTTGTTCCATATTGGCCAGATCGCTCTTGCGTATTGGTACAGGCTGTGAGTATAAAGCTCATAATATTTGGAAGGGTAAACATAATCTATGAATGTTATTTTAAATCAACCAAACAATAATATTTGGACTTAATTTGAAAATTAAAATGGATATTATACAAATTGGTGTTATTTGTTGTGAAAAAGAGTTTGTGGTGGTTGTTACACCATTTTTTGGTCATCTAACCTATTATCATTAGATGGACCCAAGTACACCATGTAAGACCAATTTTACCCTAAGTAAAATTGCTTGCACTATGAAAATAACTTAGTAAACGACCTTTATTAAGTTGTTTATGGCCTAAACAAAAAACCCCATGAGGAAATATTAAATAAATCTATATTTGTTTGATTTTCCTGAAGGAATAATTAGTTAAACAACAGTTTAATTAATATTCCTAGTTATATTTAACCCAAAACAAGGAAATTAATTAGATAAATCATTATTCATCTTATTATTTTCTAAAGAATAATTATTTAAACCTTATTTAAATAATATTCTTTGTTAAATATGACTAAATCACCCATAAATAATTAAATAAATCATTATTTGTTTGATTATTACTCAACCACATCCTTAAAATGATAAATAAATAATTTATTTATTTATTATTTACAAATAAAGGGATTTGACCCAAGTCAAATTCCTTTCCCTCCAACAAATATAATAAAATATTCCATAAAAGTTGGATCTTGATTTGGTTAATAATATTTTAATTATGCACTAATATCTAGACTAAATCAATATTTTGTTATAAATAGAAGGGTTTTCCCATTCATTTACCACCTTTTGTTGCCTAAAGATCACTCTGGATCTATACTTTTGGTTTGATTATTGATCCACCATCATAGTCATATTTTTCTACCATTTTTGTTTGGGTTTTCTACACCATCAAGAGAGAGGAGTTTTAGATTTGAAGTGCTGAGGACTTACAAGAACCCATCCCATTGAGGATAACTGGTAACACCCTTCCGTGTTTTCCTCCCAGGTGCCATTAATACAAAATTAATTCAACATATTCTTGTCTTGTATATTGGATGCATGGAGTAAAGCTTGTTTTTTCTACTGCTTAATGTCTTCTAATGCATAGATCTAGATTTTTGCAGCATTTATCTTGATCACCTAACTACAAATCTGAGGATATTGGCAGCCATATTTGTTGTTAGGGCTATTTGTTATGCATAGCTAAAGTAGTCTTTTTTCGTAGGCTTGGAATTAAGATTCATACTAACAACTGGCGACTCCACATGGGTTTACGATTACGACCTTTGTTGTTTTTCTGATCCTTGCATATCCAGATGCTTCAAACCCTAGGATTTCTCTTCAGCCTCTTGTTTTTGCTTTTCTTGATGTTTTTTTAACCTATAAAACCCTAAAACGATAAAAATTCTAACTTCCATGTGTTTTTGGACCTATTGCGCAGGTGACATACATCAACTGCAGCTGAGACGACAATTTTTTTTGAAAATTTCCACCGAGAGTGCTGGAAGTGTAGGTCGCACTTTTTAGCCCAAAAACTGCATCCTAGACCCTCAGGACGCACCTTTCAGCCCAAAAACTGCGACATCTGCTGAAAACAGGTCAAAAACTGCGACCTGGACTTTTTGTGGGAGTTTTTCTGAAAGTTTTCTAGGTTTTTCGAGCCTTTGTTCAGGGTTGTCTAACCTCCGTCTCCGTCTATTTTGGACCTGTACTTGTTATATTTTTCTCAACTAAGTGGGAACCTAGCCCCGTAGGGCCTTAATACCCTCCACTTCTTGTGGAAGAGTTTTTGCTATTGAAAGTTGTCTGAAATTTCAGAGTCTTCTGCCATTTTTTAGATCTGATACCTCACCTTCAGATCCACTTTAGATCAGCTTGTTATCCATCCAAATCACCTCATTTAGCTTTGTTTGGGTTTTCCTCTAGGGTTCACTCCATTTCCCTCCTGGAGATAGCCTTTCGCCACCTCTTTTTACAACAATTTTTCCTCTGATTTGTTGTTGTTTTCTGCACCACTTTCCAGCAGATTTTGTCCTTTAGATCCCTGTCCCTCCTGACCTTAGATCTATTGGATTTTTTAAGTGTGTTTTGATTAGTTTTTTAACTCACCTATAGAGTAGTTTTTGAGAGGCCCGCTTCCTTGGGTTTAGATTATTGCATTATTAGCTGTTTATTTTATGTTTTTGCAGGCTTATATACTGTCATTTGCAGGTTTATTTGCAGCTATACAACACACTTTTTCCTTTTCTCTACAAATGTTTGGGTTTAAAAATTAAAATTTACACACTTCACACATACACCCTAAGAGAAAAAGGGCTTGTTTAACACCACCAAGAAAAGACTCTAAAACATTGAAATCAATTGGTCCTGCACCTCTCCGCCCTTGTTTTGACATTGTAATCAGTTGATCCTGCACCTCCCTACCATTGTCAGTCTCTTTTTCCTTTGTGGCATGTTTGTGTCATCATCATTGCGTCACCAAGGCATTTATCCCGGAGACTTCTTGGCCTTCATCCTCAGTTTCCGGTACGAAGACTTACTCCTCTGTGTAGGATTTGAGTTAGTCCTCCACTGAGTCTGCACACCGACTCTTCTTTTGGTCCTTTGGGTTCTCCTTCTTGTTCAACCTTTGGTTCTCCCCCTGTCACCTTCACCATTTTAGGTGCAGAACCTAATGCTGGTGGTAGCCTCGGCCTTCATGCTGGGAATACCACTAGTGGGACTACAATGGACACTACCCTGGCTGCGCCCTTGCTCCCCTTCATGGCAAGCTTCAGCCTCCCTGATTTTGACCAGTTGATAAATGACCCTATACACCATGATGCTAGTTGGCCTGCTATGCCAAAAAAGCTCCCTTTCGACATCCCAAAGTTTGAAGGCCTTACTGGAGAAGATCCTACAAATCATGTTCGATCTTTCCACATGTGGTGTTTGTCTAACTCCATTATCGATGACTTTGTCTGTCTTCGATTGTTCCAACATATGCTTATAGGTGAAGCTTCTAAGTGGTATGTTGATCAGGCTCCTTCCTCTCATACCACCTTTGCGACTCTTGCTCGAGATTTTCTGTCTTACTTCCATCTTCCCCTTCGTTATGACACTAGTATCGAACTTTTGACTTCTTTCCGTCAATCATCTACGACCCGCCTATCTGATCATGTCCAAGAATGGCAGAGAAGAAAGAGCCTATGTCAAGCCCCTACCTTTAAAGACCATGTCTACATGGACTGGTTCCTTAGATCTCTATTGCCTCCTATAAGGAAATATGTCGCATCACATTTTCCTCAAACCGAAGAAGCCGCTCTCCAAATGGCGTTAAAATATGACCTGATCTACGCTTAGTCGAGTTATGTTTATACTGTTCTACCTGATCTTCCTAGACCTAGTGGTTCCAATGCACCAAGGGCACCTCATTTCGCCGATGGTATCGTTGGATCTCTCTCTAATCCATACACTCAGCCTCCCATGGGCTATGGTTTTCTTGGGGGAAGGGGGGGGCAGTACCTCCTGCACTTTTCCCCCTCTCGGTAGCACGTATCCAGGATACGGCATGCCCCTATTTTTTCCCAACCTCTTGTTTACCACATTGTTACCCAACCTCCTTATTATCTGTATCCACAGCCTGGTACTTTAGCTCCTCCAGCATTAGCACCTCTGCCTCCCTTGCCTTCTTAACCCCCGCAACAACAGCGACCGCCCCCTCAGGGGCAGGTGTATGCATAGTAGGGCATGACTAATCCTCCTCCCTCGAAAGAGACGAGGAAAGGCACTCAAAATCAATCTACTCCCGGTAATCCTGGACCTAATCCTTAAAATAATGTACCTAACACTACTAACCAGCAACAGGGCACTTAGCCCAAGCAGGATAAGTTTGTTCCCACGAACCAACCTTGTTCTTGTTGTGGTGTTTATGGTCATTACATGCATGATTGTCCTCTTTTACAATAGATGAAGCAGATATGGGAGTCTCAAGCAGCATTGCGAGGACAACAAGCCTCCCCTTCCATTCCTCCGAGTGCTACGCCTAGTCAACCGACTGTGCTTACTAATCCTTTCCCTCAGCAAGGATTTGTGGCTACCCAACCAACTGAAGGTCAGGCGGCTACTCAACCTCTTCCATTTGGGAACCCCGATTACCAGATCCTCATGATGAACTCTGACCAACCTATTATCGTTGACCTCAACCTTCATACTTGGTCCCGTCAGTACACCAAGCCTCCCGCTACGTCTGTCACCGAGCCACCTCCTTTAGTTTCTACAGAGCCTCTTTCGACACCTAATGGTTCATTAAAGATCCCTCAGCCTAAGGCGGAGGTCCATACCAAGATCCCTAAGGGACCTCTACGCCGAAATGCTGCTTTTGGAAAAGCTGCCCATTCGTATAGTATAGTAGATGATTTGGCGCAATCCCCTGCTACCATCTCAACGTGGGAACTCCTCTAGTCGTGCCCTTCACAATGAAAGGCTCTACTATCTTCCATGGGCGCTGTAGACCCTGCCGATGATCACTTGATTGTCTTCGATGTTGACCAGTCAGAACATCCTCCTCTTCCTGCTTCTGTCTCCTTCCAAATCCTAGTCAACATCCGAAACACTCATGTTTCCCAGTGTATCATTGATGAGGGGGCATCCACCTGTGTGATGTCCAATTTGGTTTGGAAGCAACTCAGATCACCTGAGTTGGCTCCTTCCACGATCAATATCTGAGCATGGGATGGCCATGCCTCCTAGCCCATTGGCCTATTCTGCAATTGTCCTATTAGTCTTGCGGGCAAGACTGTTTGTGTTGACATAGAAGTCATTGATGCCCCCTTAGATTACAACATTCTATTGGGTCGTATCTACACCTATGTGATGTCCATTGTCCCATCTACAGTCCACCACAAGATGTCCTTCCCTCATAACGGAAAGATAGTCACCATTGACCAGTTGACATATTACGAACCGAAGTCTCAGACCTCCCCTGAGTCCATCATCTCTTCGGTGGCCAATAAGCAAATCATCTATCCTTTGATCAGTGTGTCACCTAGAGACTACAAAGACTCCTCTTTGCTTGGTACATTCCCTGGTCCTCCTCCTCTTGTCTTTGATCCCAGCTCATCGAATGTTTACATGATGCAATCGTCTCGGGCTGCTCTCAGGCGGCCTGCTGCGGCTAGTAAGCAACTTTCTCACCCTTCGGAGCCTGCTCCTAGCTCTTCGATTCAGCCTTTTGGACCTCCTCCTCCTGCTCCTTTAGCTAGTATACATGAGCCTCTTTACCCTCCTGGAACGGTTCCTCCAGGCCTTAACCATTTAGGAGTCGTCCCTCCTGGCCTTTACCCCTCCGGTCAGATACCGTTCCTAGCTCCCCGCACAGGAGTGCACACGGTACCTTTCATGGCCACCCTCTCTCTTCCTAACCTGACCCTTTGGATTCCTGTCTGGTACCTTGATCCTCTAGCCATTGCCTCGCTTGGTCAACCCAAACCTTATCTTGCTTTGACCCTGACAAACCTCGCCCCCCCTCGGCCGCCAAAACGCACTATCCAGTGTGCTTTGTGTGATGTTGTCGGTCATGCCACCCATATTTTTTCGGAGTTACCTCATCTCAAGCCCATGGTTAATGTCACGTTCCCTGAGTCTACGGTCTCAGAAACCTCTGTTCCTTCTTCGACTGTAGCCAGGAACCCCAAAACTATTCACACCAACCACCCCTATGCTTTATGTGATCTCCATGGCCATTATACCCACCTCTGTCCCTGCCTCGAGAACTTTCCCACCTCTCTAGTAGCAGCTTGCCAATTCGAGGCCAAGCACAATGAGTCCACCACTCCCTTATTTGCGTGTTTTGATTCGGCTAAACCAAAGGGCACAAATAATCCCATTGACATCCCCCCTCCTAATGTCGAGATGACAGAGCCATCATCCACCATTTTCTACCTATCATCATCTATGAGACCCTCGGTGGAAGTCCCCTTGGAGACTTCCCCTGATGTTTCACCTAACCTCACTTCAGCGATCACCCTGGGCTTAACATCGATAGATCCTTTATCTGCTTACTCTTCTATCACCCCTTGTGACGATGCGCATGTGAACCTCTCTTCTCATGATGATGAGTCAGGTAGCTTTGCTGCGTTAGGTGGTCTTTCTTCCACCAGTCGCCCCATATTCTATTATGATGACGACATTATGGAATTATTTACCACCCCTAAATTTATCCTTCAACCCTTACATCGAACCCACACATTCGAACCACATACACCTTGTGGCCATTACATTGACACCCAATGTTTGGTTAAGGGGGCACCCATATTTGAGAGACTAGGAGAAGCAATTCTCCACAACTCTCCTAGTGTATTTGGTCGTGTCAACTCTAGTACCATTATTCTTCCATAATTAGAAGAACCTCTAGAGTCTCATATCACTTCAGATCACTCTAGGGATGATACCCCTCATCATTCCTTCATCTTACATCAACAATCCATTCCCCTAGACATTGTTGTTGACCAACCTATGGGTTTTCTAGGAGAGCACCAGTTCATTATCTCCAAATCCTCTCTTTGGGATAGTGACACCATGTATGCCAACTGGGAAACTTAAGTCCATTTGATTCATATATGCAGTACCAACAGAGATTGGTAATCGTCCATTCCCTTTCTCAAACTGCATAACCATAACGAAAATAAATGGCGCGCCACATCATTAAAATGTGTTTAGATTCCCCTTTTTCTAAATACATTTTGGCATGACCACAACATGCTTGGGGGCACCTATACCCCTCAACCATAAAAATCCCAGATCTTAGAGAAAAAACAACGTTGAAACCCCCTTTCTCTGACGAGGTCATACTTTTTAGGTCATTTCCTGGGACAGGTCATAGTTTTCTGCCTAGTACCTGCTACCCAGGTCGTAGAAAAGACCCCTAAAAGTGTGACCTGGCCTGTTCATGAGCTCTGGGGACCTAAAATAAACTTTCAATCCACTGAAATAAAAGAGTAGGGTTGGGCCTCTTACCTGCAACTGATGGATCTCGATTCCAACGGTCGGTTTTTCCGCTACACTGACCACAAGATTTAGAGCCTTCTCTCCTCTCTACATTCACCACAACTCCACATGCAAATGAGTGAATTTGGAGGGAAAACACCTTATTAAAAGAAAACCCCTGATTTTTCTTTCACCTACTGCGGCCAAACTGTGGCTCAGTTTGACGAACCGCCTATACTGTTGGAAAGCTCGCACTGTGCCCTCAAATGGATATCTATTAGTTTTTAGTGATTTGATACTTCACTAGGACACTTTTTATCCAGGAAGCGTCACTTCACCCCTCCTCAAAATCGAATTTCTTCACTTGCAACACTCGTACTGGGGGCACCACTTTTCCTCCATACTTGTCCACGCCCATGTCGATTTTTTTCTTGAGTTACCATCGTGTACTCATGTTTCTATGGTCCCCCATTGGAACTTTACTATGTGGTAGCACCATCGAGTCGCCCTTGTTTAGAGCATCCGAGTTGAGTCATCATCGCATTCATGGAGTTTATTCCGAGTCCCTTTGTATCCCGCTATAGTCCTCCATCCTTCATTGCTTGGTCCCTCTCTCGTGTCGCCCATTATGGCCTCCAGTCCCACTATCCCCTATCCCTCATGATATTGTGTCATTCATTTCCAGGTCATCAATGCCCTTTATGCTCTAACAAGGGAAGTCGTCCGTCCGCTACTCAGTCCCCCCCCATTTCATCATCACCCCTGGTGTCCGTCTGTCAGTCACTTTACTATTTTCTCTCATGCCATAGTTGAGGACCCCTTATTGCCTCACCTATGGCAGACCTCCTTTTGTCGACATCAGATCATTTATTCCAGAAGACAGGTCTAGAGGGCGGCGTACCTTGGTTCTAGTTTCCACTCTTGTTTGGTGCCTCAAATCAAGCAAAGGGATTCCTTATAGCCCTTCTAATTGATTTTTTCTCAGCTCCAGCTCCTTTCAGCATAATCGAGATCTGTATACTCGATGGTTTAGTGATGCAGCAGATTGGACCGGTGATTCCCGGGTGTGTGTGAGATGTCTCAGCCCTCATGAGGGGGTGGCCCTACAAGTATCCCCCCACATGCCCGGATGAACTCTTCCTTTCAGCCTTTGATGCAGCTCCATAGATTTGATGATGTCGGCCTCAGTTGCTTGCAGTGCCTTTTTGATTGCATGTATCAGTCAGATTTTCAGAGCCCTTTCCTGTTTACAGGGGCATCTGGGTTGTATTTTGTATCTCATGTACTCAGATATTATTGTACAAGTCCTGGATGTTATCCCAGGCATAATATGTATGGGGGATTCATTATCATGTTGTTTATCTGGCTCATGTTTATGCCAACATGTACTATATTGTTCAGTCCCTTGTTTATTGGACGCCTTATTCTTTGTACTTTGTCTCGGCGGGCGTAGGTATGCCTCCCCCGCCGCCTATAGCACAGGTACTCACTCATAAAAGAGACTTGTCACATCTGTAAGTCTCACCTCCTCAGGGTCTAGTCCTTTCAGCACTTTGGTCTACCTTACACTTCTCTCTCTCTGACTCCCCCTTCGGTGTCTAGTGATTGAGTTCTTACAACGTACTTCGATCATAGGATTAGCTCCTAATGCTCACACACTGGGGGGCAATCTGTTACACCATTTTTTGGTCATCTAACCTATTATCATTAGATGGACCCAAGCACACCATGTAAGACCAATTTTACCCTAAGTAAAATTGCTTTCACTATGAAAATAACTTAGTAAACCACCTTTATTAAGTTGTTTATGGTCTAAACACGAAACCCCATGAGGAAATATTAAATAAATCTATATTTGTTTGATTTTCCTCAAAGAATAATTAGTTAAACAATTGTTTAATTAAAATTCCTGGTTATATTTAACCCAAAACAAGGAAATTAATTAGATGAATCATTATTTATCTTATTAGCTTCTAAAGAATAATTATTTAAACCTTATTTAAATAATATTCTTTGTGAAATATGACTAAATTACCCATAAATAATTAAATATTATTACTCAACCACATCCTTAAAATGATAAATAAATCATTTATTTATTTATTATTTACAAATAAAGGGATTTGACCCAAGTCAAATTCCTTTTCCCTCCAACAAATATAATAAAATATTCCATAAAAGTTGGATCTTGATTTTGTTAATAGAATTTTAATTATGCACCAATATCTAGACTAACTCAATATTTTGTTATAAATAGAAGGGTTTTCCCATTCATTTACCACCTTTTGTTGCCTAAAGATCACTCTGGATCTATACTTTTGGTCTGACTATTGATCCACCATCATAGTCATATTTTGCTACCATTTTTGTCTGGGTTTTCTACACCATCAAGAGAGAGGAGTTTTAGATCTGAATTGTTGAGGACTTACAAGAACCCATCCCATTGAGGAGAATTGGTAACACCCTTCTATGTTTTCCTCCCAGGTGCCATTAATACAAAATTCATTCAACATATTCTTGTCTTGTCTATTGGATGCATGGAGTAAATCTTGTTTTTTCTACTGCTTAATGTCTTTTAATGCATAGATCTAGATTTTTGCAGCATTTATCTTGATCACCTAACTGCAGATCCGAGGATATTGGTAGCCATCTTTGCTGTTAGAGCTGTTAGTTATGCACAACTAAAGTAGTCTTTTTTCGTATGCTTGGAATTAAGATTCATACTAACAGTGGTTGTTTTGTTTTGGGATAAAAAATAAATTGGTGCTAGTTGTTTTGGGTTATTTAAGAATTTTTAAAACGAAGTGGAAATGAAATTGTGGAAGTCATAGGAGTTGGAGTGGTGAAATAAAGTTTTTATTCTGAAATTATGAGAGTCTTTTTTTAAAAAGGGTTTTTGATATAAAATATTTTAAAAGGATCTGATAACAAAAAAAAGGAAGGAGAATTAAAAGTAAAAAAGTGGGTACTTTTATTTAAGGAGAAAGTAAAATTAGTCAAAGAAGGTGTTATTATTGTTTGTGATTAAAGATTTACTAAAGTTATTGGTATTTATATTGGTACTTGAAGATTCATAAGTTTAGTACCATGGAAAATATATTAGCAGAGTCTTATCTCTCTGATTCTAATAAGTTGGATGGTGAAAATTATGCAAATTGGAAGTTTAAGTTGCAGAATTTGATGGAAGGCTACAATATATGAATGATTGTGTCTGGAGATGAAGTGAAGCCAGAGCCCCCTCAAGCCACAATTGCTACAATTCAAGATTCGGAGCCATGAGAAAACAAAGCGAAGGTGTTGTTGCGAATGTCCGTTAAGGACAATATTATTCCACACAATAGAGAGTGAAAAACATCCAAAGAGACATGGGACACTCAAAAATTTGTATGAGACGAAGACAAAAAATCGAATACTGTATTTAAAGAGTAAGTTTCTTTCAGTTAAGATGGAAGAAAATGAAAGTATCAGTAATTTTATTTCTAGAATTAAGGATCTAAAATATAAATTAGGTGACATTGGTGAAACAATACCTAGTACAAACTTGGTTACTGTGACATTAAATGGAATGTTGGATGAGTATCAAATTTTTATCACTGGTCTTACATCTAGATTTAAGGCTCCTACATTTGATGAATTGGCAGGTATACTTATGTAGGAGGAAGAGTGAAAAAGAAGCCTTAATCTGAAATCTCCCAATTTAGATTTAGCATTCATGGCTAAAGGGAAGCAATCCTTCAAAGGAAAACACTGGGAGGAAAATAAATGAAAAAGGTCAAAGGTAAAATCATTTCAAGATACACCTTCACTAAAGTCAAATGCCAAATCAAGTAGAGATAATGTATGTTATTATTGTGGAAAACCTTGTTAGTTTTCTAAGAATTACATGAGAATAAGATCTAATTTATTTAAACAAAGAAGGAATACAAGAAATTATGTTGATAAAGATGAGGAAATTAGTCATGAATTTAGAAATCTTAAATTATTTGTGTCCAATGATGCTTTATTAACAAAAATTGATGATGATAATGCTTGGTTTATAGATTCTGGTGCGTCAATCTACATGTCATGCAAAAGAGATTGGTTTGATACTTATCATGACGTTAAGAACACTATAAGGAAAAGACCCTCTAGCGGATGTTTTTGAGGAACCCCTTAGAAAAATACCCCTTACATCCATTTCTAGCGGAGGTTACTAGAGGAGGTTGGTGGGTGGTTGGTTTTTCAAATGTTTTCTTCTCGTTGTGCTTATCATTCAACATCGCACTGGTGCTCCTTACAAGAGAAAGCACCGGTGCACAAAAAACATTGGCACACCAGACACCGTGCGCTCTGTACACACCCGCTTGGTGCGTCGTATTACTGTAGAGCATCGGTGTTTCACAACTCTTCCGCGCCGATGCATGATAAAACACCGCGCCAAAATCGAAACCGCCCGGTGCAGTATTAAGAAACTGCCTAGTGCGGTATTAAGAAACTGCACCGGTGCATCATAAAACAATGCGCCAAAACAGAAATCGACTGGTGCATTCATAAGAAACAGCACCAGTGTGCCTATAAACCATGCGCACCGGAGATGGGTTAAATGCAAAAAAATATTACGGCAAAAAAGCCGGATTTTTCACTTTTTTCAGTGCTCTAGAGCTCTCAATTACCGGTGCTCTCTACAAGAGAAAGCACCATTGCACACACAAAATTGGCACACCGGACATCGTGTGCTCCGTACACACCCACCTGGTGCATCCTATTACTGTAACACACCAGTGCTTCACAACTCTTCAGCGCCAGTGCATCATAAAACACCGCGCCAAAACAGAAACCGCCTAGTGCGGTGTTAAGAAACCGCACCAGTGCATCATAAAACACCGCGCCAAAACAGAAATGGACCGGTGCGTTTGTATGAAAAATCACCTGTGTGCCTATAAAAAGTGAGCAATGGAACAAGGTTAAATAAAAAAAAATTACGGCCAAAAAATTGCATTTTTCACTTTTCTGCTCTCAATCATTGGTGCGCTCTACAAGAGAAAACACCAGTTGCACAAAACATTAGCACACCTAACACTGTGTACTCCATACACACCCGCTCAGTGCATCCTATTACTATAAAGCACCGATGCTTCATGACTATTCCGCCCCGGTGCATCATAAAACACTGCGCCAAAATAGAAACAGCCTGGTGTGGTGTTAAGGAACTGCCCCGATGCATCATAAAACAACGCACCAAATCTGAAACCGCTCAGTACGGTCTTAAGAAACCACACTAGTGCGCCTATAAAACCTCACGCACTAGAACAGGGTTCAATATATATATATATTTTTTTCCAAAAAGCCGCTTTTTTCACTTTTCTCAATGCTCCAGAGCTCTCAAGTACCGGTGCAATTTCTCCTTCTCTGAGCCACCCTGACATTGGTGCTCCCATTGCACCCATTGCATGCACTGTTGTTGTGCATTGGCCACCAATCTCCAGCTTGAATTTTGCAAAACGGTGGGAAAATTTTCTTTTGCAAATTCTAAAACCAATATGCCTCCTTGAGAGTGAAAACATACAAGTATTTTTCTAGTTTTTTGATAATTAAGCTTTTTTGCTGATTAGAATTTGAAATAACCTTAAAATTAACCATTAAAAAAGATTTTTTTTTTGTCGCACGGTGTGCATGAGTCGTTCAGCTCGCACTAGTAAGCGGTGCTGCTTGTAAAATTTACAGGCCGCATCGCAACTGGTGCTAACGTTATCCACACCGTGTCTAGGGAGGTACCGAAAGGCACCCAACATTATTTTAAAATTAAAAAAAAAAATGTGTTGCGGTTGTTTAGCCAGTGACACCGTTGACCATGGGAATAGCAGCGCGGTGTGTTGATGGAAATATCCGCCCCAATGTCTATCGGTGCACCGCATTCGGCATTCTGACAGGGTCAACGGTGCAACTGAGTAAAAGACCGCACCGTTGAATATGTAATTTGTCAGGAAGTCGGTGCACAGACATGACTATATGCGTTGGGGCGTATATTTTAGTCAGCGCACTGCTCTTCGAACACCATATATAGTCAACGGTGCTTGAAAAAAATTTAGGTGCACCACATATGGTGCATTTTATGTTATTTGGGGCACTGCCTCCAATGCACTACAAACAAAATCCGCACCGTAACCGGTGCATGGCTATTTTTCTGGCGCACTGACTGGTCTGCTTTTTTTTTTCCAAAAAAAATTATATATGTATATTCGTAAATACATGTCTGATTTAATAAAAAAATTATTTAATATGTCAATGATTCAGAGAGAAGAAGAGGAACAACAGCAACAACAGGCAAAGCAATATGACATGCTTTGCTAGTGGGAGGCATGAGAGAGGGAGAGAGATGCGTACCCTTGCCCTATTACAGCAGATACCCAGGGGCTCCTAAGGCAAGTAGGCCTCCTCGAGTTCTATGATGAGGCTACTTCCCTAAAGGCCCATAGTGTGTTTTTGAGACATCTTATCCGCAGGTGAAACGCCCACCAATAGGCTTTCCATGTTGGTCCTGACCAGTGGTGCACACCCACTGAGGAGGATATTTATTTCATTACAGGGCCATCGAGGAGAGGGGTGGATTTTCCCTCGTTCCCAGAGGTTCCAGCTGGTTGTGTAGTAGGGAGTCATTTAGTTTACTCCCAGAGATACATTGGAGTAGATGTACTATTTCCTTCAGAGTTTCAGGTCCCTGGAGGTCAGTGTGTATTGGTGCATTTGGTAGATAGGACATGCAGTGCCTCTCACTTCTCATTTCAACCATTTCACACAACACTAGCGACGGGAAACGCATTAGTTGTCCGCTTCTATATTATGTTGATTCTTTAGTACAGGAGCCATGACTTGTTAGGTGGTTTGCCATTTTTTTGCAGCAGTTTTGTATGGCCTTAGATAGATTTCGTGCTCATGCACAAGGGAGGGTCAACTTCCCTTTTTATTCAAAGATTTTTTGTTTTTTGTTTGAGAGGTTTCTAGAGATGAGGCCTACTTTTGTTCGGTAGCCTCGTAGGCCGATGTTGGAGGCCCGAATGCACATGTGGGGCCAGATGATGCCCAAGAGGGGAGAGAATATGTTTCCAGCCAGGATATCGAATGATGCACTGGACTTACTAGCCAGTGTTGACGAGCTGCATCCCTTCATTATGGTCCCTTGTCCTTATGTTGGATTGGATTGGCGAGGGTATGCCAACATCCTGTTCACAGGTGATGAGCTGCCAGATGATAGAGGTAACATTACTGTTTTATTTATATTTATTCTAACATGTTCTTTAACTTGTTTTTATTAAATTTTGAAATGAAATTGTCTAATTATTGTTGTGTACTTGTATATATTTTGCAGAAATTGGCTCTTTTGATGGTGAGGAGATGTCCGAACCACCACACGATCCAGGTGTGGATCTTGATGACGATCAAGACATGGAAAATGCTGAGGATCATGATTAGGAGGCCAGTGCAGAGATACATGCTCCTGTTGGTGCACCAATACAACCTTTTTCTAGGCTTGGTCAACGTGATACTAGATATAGGATGGAGTTGGGTGACTAACTGAGTGCATTGATTGTTGAGGCAGGCATCAGGCCCACTCATTACAGATACATACAAGTCGATGATAGGCTATTATGGATGCGGAGAGGCATTCCGCGTAACATGTACAGCCTGATGCGGCATGTCGTAGGAGCTACGACAGCTGTTACATGACCGAGGAGGATTGTTGCACGTTATAGGCATGGTCGATCCGCAACACATGATGGACAGTACACGAGCAGCAACTCATCATCTCATGATCGTTCACCTCGCACTGCATCTGATGAGCATGAGGCTCCACTAGCATCTAGCAGTCATCATGGAGATGAGGCTGGACCATCGTCCACGTCCAGTTAGCATCCTGCAGTTTCCATCAGTACTAGTCATGACCATGCACAGGTTGGACCATTGACCGTCGAGGCTGCACCATTGACTGAGTAGGCCTCCACTAGTACTACTTATATTGATGTTATACTACCACTAGCTGATCCATCCATTAGTACTAGTCATGATCATGAGCAGGCTCGATCATCGACCGTTGAGGCTGCACCATTGATTGAGCAGGCCTTCACTAGTACTGCTATTGATGGTGTACTACCACCAGCTGATCCATGAAATTTATATTATAGTTGTATATTTTTAACATTATTCAGTTATATATATATATATATATATATAGTCCATGTATTTTATGTTCATGTTGCAGTTGTACTTAATTTACATGTTGGTGATCATCATGATTTGTATATTGTTAGGTCATGTTAGATATGTTCATTTAATGTTTAGCTTGCAGATAGATGTGTATGTGATAGCATGAGTTATTTGACATGAGATGTATATTTGATGTTTGTGTTGTGATGATGTTAATATATAGTGTTACTTTGATGTTTGAATGTGTTTTTTAGTCGAATATGATGTTTGTACGATGGTTATCATGATTGTGATGTTTATTAATTAATTTAATATAAATGACCATGATATTTATTAAATATTATGTCATGATTGTAATTGAAATTGAAATTTTAGTTGTATGTAAAATTGTAAAATTGTACAATTGTATTTGTATTTGTAATTGTAATTTTAACTGTAATTGTATGTAAAATATTTAATGTAAAATTTTAATTGTAATTGTAATATTTAATTTATTGTGAAATGATTGTAATTGTAATTGTATATCTGACAAATTGTAAAATTGTAATTGTAATTGTAATTGTATGTAAAATTATAAAATTGTAATTGTATTTGTAATTGTAATTGTAATTTTATGTAAAAATTTTGTAAACTTGTAATTGTAAATGTAAATGTAATTCAAATTCTAATTGTAATTGTATGTAAAATATTTGTAAAATTTTAATTGTATTTTTGTGAAATGATTGTAATTGTAAATGTAATTGTATGTAAAATTAAAATTGTAATTGTAATTCTAATCGTAAAATTGTAAAATTGTAATTCTAATTCTAATTCTAATTGTATGTAAAATATTTGTAAAATTTTAATTGTATTAATGTGAAATGATTTTATTAAAATATTTAAATTTGTAAATAATTGGAAAATAATAAACCTAGAATAATATGAATTTGTGTAACATAATAAAGTTTAGAAAATAATGCAAATAAATTCATGTACTTTAGAATTATCATTATTTTATTATGATCTTACATACCAAAAAAAAGAACTTTATATAGTACAATGCGCTTATCATCATAACACGCACCGGTGCATCTTATTACTCAGACGCACCGGTGCTTCACAACTCTTCCACATCGGTGCATCATAAAACACTACGCCAAAACAAAAACCTTGATCTTACAAACCGTCCCGGTGCGCCTATAAAATAGCGCACACCAGAATAGGGTTATTCTGTAAAGTGAAGTATTGGAGCAATGGAGGGTTTGAATCACGGGCAAGAATTTTCTGAGGAGATGAGGGTTTGAAAAGACGAGAGTTAGAATTTTGGCAGAGAAGTTTATAACAGAGAAAATGAGTGATTCAAACAGAAAGACAGACAAAGATGCTTATAGGGATGCAGACGGCTACAGATCTCGACAGAGTACAAAAGGAGAAAAGGAGTATAGGTTGAGACTGGCAGAGAGCATTCAATTGAGGCCAGCGATAGGGTTCAGAAGTCCCATGATGGAGAAATGGAGAGTAGAGTTGATGGAAGAGAAAGATCAATCGAGGCAGTCGATAAAGCCAAGAGGCACCATGAAGGGAAGGATTCTCATTCCCTTAAGGACAGTAGAGAAAGATAAATTGGCGTTATTGATTGGGCTTGTAGGTCCCATGAAGGGAAAAATTCTCCAAAATGCATTTAAAAGCAACTGGGAGTATTGTCCGAGCTTCGGTTGGCTTACATAAACATTTACCGGCAAAGCTGAGGTCGCATAAAATCACATCTTCGGCTTTCAATTGAACTTGAATGGCATCTCTAACTTGTCTGAGCTATGGTCCTATGGATGAAACCAGTAAAAATTCTGCTTGTATTATAAATGGAAATCCAGTGACCATTTCTATGGGAAGAAAATCATAGATACCTGCAGCTACCATATTTCCACCTGCAAATCAGTTTCCCATTGGAAAAGCTAATGTAATAGCATATTTTGCAATATCTTTCCTATGCTCAACCCTATAGTCATTTTCTATGGGAAACCATTGCCTCCACATGTAATAACTGCATCGTCTAGTCGAAAATCGGTCTTCTTCTGCTAACAAATGCAGAATGAAGGACTCGTTGTCATTGCTCCCAGAACATTACCCTTCTGCAGATTATATGTACTAATTGTTGGCAGGCCATCCATTTATCTGCAGATTATATTCTAAAACATATTGGTTGCAAATAGTTAAGTGCGAATTATAACAGGTTCACATGCCACAATTGCCCACTTGGGCCCTGTAGTATTGCATCTTTACACACCCCACATTGCATTCTCTCCACATAATCAGTGGGGACCTCTTGCAATAAAAAAAATGCATTTGAAGAATATTTATTTACATGAAGAATTTATCCAATTCCAATTCTCAATTTTAATTTTAATTCTAATTCTAATTCTCAAGAATAAACAAAATTCTAATTCTCAATTTCTATGGTTGGAGTTCACTAAATTTTGGTGTACACACCTAAAAGTAATTTCGACGCCTTAACAGCAAATCGGTGCTACTGTACATATAACTGCACCGGTGTCGGTGTTACAAAAAGACCCACCGGTGCGGTGTTATTAAGTGATGCACCAGTGACGAATAAACGCAAATAAAAAAAACGCAACTCAATTTTCTTTAAGTGAAAAAAAAAGCGGCAAATTGAAAAATGGGTGGAAAAATATTTTCAAAAATATAATTTCATAAAATAATTCTTTAAATACTAAACACTTTTCATTGTTTCACTATTTTTGCTAAAATTTTTAGCCAGATATTTACAGGAGACATACTTGGAGCAAGAGAGCACGAGGGCACTGTGGAGCAGTGAAATACGTTCGAACAGAAGGATTTAGACAATCAGAAACCAAACCTCTAGTGATTCAAACCCTGTATCATAGAATTTCAAACCATCTTGTGATAAGATTTGATTATTTTTTTTATTTTTTTCTGCAGTTTTATCCATTTTTCCCTAAACCCTTCATTTTTTTGTTTTTTCCCTCTCTTCTCCCTATTTCTAGGATTTTAGAATTAGGGATTTTCATTTTAGATTGACATCCAACCCACGGGACGACTTGCATAGTCGGATCCCAATCCATTCGTCCATTGCATGAATTTTTGGAAAAAATGGATATTTTTTATCGGTGCACCCTGTGTAACCTAGCGCACCGGTGCACTGTATTATAAAGCACACTGCACAAGTACTGTGTAATAAAAATTTTGAAAACAATTTTTGTAAATAAGTGTGCCATATATGAAATAGGGCACTGGTGCTCCATGTTACGAGGATAACACTGTATGGTCTATTGCACTGTTTGTGCAATGCATTTATAATACCCCACGCACCGTACAGTCTATTATACTATTTTTTGGTGCATTTTTAGTACCCCCACACACCGGCAACGGTGTGTACATCATGAAAGGCGCACTGGTGTCTTCAGATTTATTTTTGACCTGAAAAGTTGACAATTTATTTATAAATATATTAATGAATGATATGGTATAGGTTTCAGATTGATATATAAATGACTGACAAGAGATCAAGTAACAAAAATACTGATAACACATCAAGAAAATTAAAAAAAGCAAGTTCTTTTTAAATTCTTTATAAAAAATATTATTTTTGAACTATATGTAAGTTTAACTAATATGTATTGTTTACTGTGTATCATGCAGAGCCACAAAATAATGAAGCTCGATAAGATTATTTCTAATCGAGGACCAGAAGAGCGTAAAAGCTTGATGGAAAAATTGCAAAAGGATGAATCAGGTGAATGAAAAAATACTATCGATCCAACATGAGTTTATTTTTTAATTATCATTAATAATATACTTAAAATTATTAGATAACATGTGTCAAATAGTCTATTAATTCACATCTGTTTAATGTTCTATAGGGACCAACAACTCAAAAAAGGAATTTTTTTCAAAGAAAAGAAAAAAAATAGAACATGCAAATGAAAATGAATTTCTCTTTAGCTCATTTGGAGTGGTGCTGGAAGTTAATGAAAGGGGGAAAAACTTTTACAAAATTTTGAGGGATCTAGTGGAACGAATGTATAGACGTTCTTTCTACTTACAATACAAAAATTAATCCAATGATTCCAAGAACCAAATTTTATCTAAACTAAAGGAAGAGTTTCCAGAGAATTGGTCAATAAGACATGTCAGACTTTTAATAGAAAAAGCGTACAACAACAAAAAAGAAGGAATGAAAAAGTAATATTCCTTTAAATGTTTGTCAAGAATTATTTATAAATATCACTTTTGTTATATTTACTTTTCATATATCAATATAAAAATTAAATATTTTATTGTCATGTTATATTTTTAGGAATTATGAAAATCTCAAAAGATGAATGAGCTGATATCATAAATATGCTAGTAGGAATGTCAAAAAATGTGTACAAGGAGATGGTCAAAGAAAAGGACAAAATTGCATCGCCGGAGGAGCCATCTCAACAACAACGTGCTTCAAATGTAATATGTAATCATTGAATTTTTCGATCATTAGGTACAATAAATAAACAATTTAGCATTAAATATTAATTTTCAAGAATTTTCTTGTAGAAAAGAAAAGAAAATGGAACCCATTCAGCACATAAAACATGACGACAAGGAAGAAAATGGTTGATATCTAAGTTTGTGAGTAATTGTTACTTCCTTATAACAACTTAAGTATATTTAATTTTTGTATTTTTTAAGTTGTCTTACAAAAATCATCATTGAATGTCTTCAAACAGGTGCTAACATACAAAGAAGAACCATCAGAAAAATTGATTGAAATTTGGTTAAATAAGGGTTGTGAGTATATGTTGGCATATCAAAAATTAATTGTGGAATTTGTAAGCATCTATCAATCTTGTTTAACTTAGTTCCGTCTACAATTAATAGAACAGAAAAATCTTTTATATTAAATATATGATTTGTTATGGGGTATAAAACTTGCAGGAAACAAAGTATGGAACTGTGCCAACAGATGAAATTTTGAAAGATAGCATGGTACATGGTTTTGAAAGAATGTGTGTAGTTTATGAGTCAATTGTTTCTATGGTACGTCATTTTTCTTTTCAATTTACATTGATGTATATTGTTTAATATTGAAATTTTCATTATTCTCACCAATGTATATACACTCGTTTCAGTTTATTTTTATGTTTGTAGATGGAAGGTGAAGAAGAAGAAAACAATCAACACCGTGAACAAAACATTCCTGAAAATAACCCAAGTCATGAAAGTAGCTCTAGCAGTGATAGCATTTCAAGTGAAGAATGATGATCACTATGTTTGGATATCAAAGCAAGGTATTGTATTTTTTGAAATATGTTTGTGAAATCAGACATTTTTTTTAATGTAATCGACATAGTGTCCCAATTGAAAGACAAAGGGATACCAATAATTGTCCCATTTTGTATGATAAAGATTGTCTTATATATATATATATATATATATATATATATATATATATATATATATATATATATATATATATATATATATATATATATATATATGTTTTAATTTATTCTATTGCGTTCTCCACTGTCGCTATTGCGTTCTCCATTGTCATTCTCAAATGCACTAATAAAAATTTAATTCATATGAATATTGTTATAATATATATATGTGTCGACTTTTGATGAAAAATGAATTTAAAACAATCAAAATAATTTCACTATGACAGGTCGATGTTTCTAAAAAATTCAAAATGAAAACCAGTGCGTGTCAGTAACTGTACACCGGTGTGTTTGTATCATGAAGCACACCGATGTGTTTCTATGACCTATGGGCACCGAACAAGTACCAAAACCAATTAAAAATATCGGTGCATTTGTGCGATACGACGCGCTAGTGTGTTTATGTGTCTATACACACTGATTCTGTTGTATGATCTATGGGCATCGCATGAATGCTGATACCAATTATAAATCTCGGTGCATTTGTGTGATACTGCGCATCAAGGCATTTATGTGTCTATAAGCACCAGTGCATTTGTACGACCTATGGGAACCGCACGAATACCAATACCAATTATAAATCTCAGTGCCTTTTTGTGATACTGTGCACCGGTGCATTTCTATAAGTCTACGCACTGGTGCGTTGATACGACCTATGGGCACCACACAAATCCCAAGACCAATTAGAACGACCTCGTGCGTTGTATCGCCAACACTACACCCGGTGCGGTTTTATATCTTAACGACCCGGTGCATTCTCCTTCGACCACCCTGAGGCACCTTCTACATGTACGCACCGGTGCATTAAAGCTAGAGTAGCGCACCGATGAAAAAAACATCAGTAATAACCTCCGGCTGCCCATTTTTTTTAGTAGTGTTGAATTTCCGGTAAAAGCTCTGCCAAAACCTCCATAACCATAAACGGACGTTGTAGGAAATGTTTTTTTGACAATTTTGGCCAATTTTATAACACTAAAAACCTCCTTTATAACCTCCGCTATAGGGTCTTTTCCTTGTAGTGGACTGGTGTACACATATATTTAGCAGATAAGAGATCACAAGAAATTAAAGGATATGGTGATGCAAGTGTGACTATGCCTAATGGACAAGAAAAATAAATTCAAAACGTGGTATATGTTCCAGGATTAAAGAAGAATTTAATTTCGGTGTCTACTATTACAGATCAACAATTGAAAATTGACTTTGTGAAATCACATTGTTTGGTAAAGGATATGCAGGACAACTACAAGGTTTTTGCAAAAGGAATGAGAGTTGGAGGATTATACAAGTTGGATCTCACAAAGAATGGGCATCAATAGGCATGTCAAACATAGAGCTTTGGCATCAAAGATATGGACACTTAGATCATAATAACCTAATGTTACTACAAAAGAAAATGATTGTAGAAGGCCTTCCAAATATTAAGGGTGATAATTTTGCATCTGAAGATTGTGCACTAGGAAAAAAACATAGGGAAGAATTCTATGTTCATGAAAATATAAGAAAACATGAAATACTTGAACTAGTGCATATTGTTGTATGTGGTCCAATACAAACTAAGTCACTTGATGGAGCATATTACTTTCTTATATTTATTGATGATAGCAGTAGATACAACTGGGTGTACTTTATAGGAAATAAAATTGACGTGTTTGAATAATTTAAAGAATTCAAGAATATGTAAGAAAAGAAATCAGGAAAGAGTATTAAAATTCTTTGATTAGATAAAGGTGGTGAGTACACTTCAGGAGCTTTTGTCAAATACTGCAAGAAAAATGGAACTGTGCAACAATTTATAGTACCAAATACATCTCAGTAAAATGGCGTAACTGAAAGAAATAATAGAACATTAGTTGATTATGCTCGTATTATGTTGAAAAGTAAATGACTTTCTAATATTTTTTGGGCTGAAGCCATTAATACAGCCGTATATCTCAAAAATAAAAGTCCTACAAAATATCTTGAGCACAAAACACCATTTGAAGCATTTTATGGTTTTAAACCTAAAGTTAGTCATTTAAGGATATTTGGATGCAAGGCCTTTGCTCATATTCCTAAAGTGGATAGGAGGAAATTAGACGCCAAATCTATCAAATGCATTTTTATTGGATATTGTACTGATCAAAAATCATATAAAATATATGATCCAAATACTCACGAGGTCTTTGCAAGCAGAGATGTTATATTTCCTGAGCATGCAAATAAACAAATGAAAGAAGATTAATATAATGTATGGCATCCTACTTATGACAAAATTAAGGAAGAATATGAAGTTATGGAATCATCTCAAGCTCAAGAAAGCATGGAAATTCCAGAAGATAGTTCAAGAAGTCAAAGTCCACAAAGAAGTGATGAAGGCACTCCATATAGAAGAAGAAGAGGAGAAGGTACTCCACCATCTATTGAACCTCTAAGAAGGTCAACACGACAAATTCAAACTCCTATCAGGTATCAAGATTATGCTTTAATGTCTCAAGTAATGACTGTTTTTGAGCCTTTAAATTATGAACAAGACAAAAATCATAAAGAATGGATGGAAGCTATAAAAGAATAATATGACCCTATAATGAAAATTGAAACTGGGGAGTTAACATAATTACCTAAAAATAAGGTCCCTATAGGATCAAAATGGTTGTACAAGACAAAGTTTAATGCAGATGGTAGCATAGACAAGTATAAAGCAAGATTGGTTGCAAAAGGTTATTCTCAAAAGGAAGCTATAGATTATGAAGATACCTTTGCCCTAGTAGCAAAAATGAACACAATCAGAATAATGATAGCATTGGCCACTAAATATGATTGGAATCTAAATCAATTAGATGTGAAGTCAACTTTTCTAAAGGGGGACTTAAAAGAGGAGATTTATCTTGTTCAACCAGAAGGATTTGAAAAGAAGGGACAAGAACATCTTGTATGCAAGTTACAAAAGGTGTTATATGGAATAAAACATGCACCTAAATCTTGGTATGAGAAAATATATAAATTCTTCTTTCACCAAGGATTTAACAAAAGCAAAAATGATCCTAATTTATATGTCAAGCCAAATAGAAATGAAAGCATAGCATTAACCTCTATATATGTTGATGATCTAAATGATAATAGGGTGTGTTGATAAAATGATTAATGATGTAAAAAGGAAGTTATCACAAGAACTTGAGATGAAGGATCTTGGACAGATGCATTATTGTCTAGGTCTTGAAGTATGGAGGGATAATGGAAGCACTTTAATCACACAAAGAAAATATACAAACGAGGTACTAAATAGATTTCATATGAAAGGATGTAAAGTAGTGAGTACTCCATTGGAACAAAATATCAGATTGAGAAATGATGATGGAACAAAGGAGGTGAATGGAACATTGTATCGAAAATTAGTGGGAAGCCTGAATTATCTCACTACCACTAGACGAGACATTGCTTATGAAGTAAGCATACTTAGTCAATTCATGGCTAAGCCCCTTGAGAGCCATTGGATAGCTGCAAAAAGGGTCCTTCGATATTTAAAGGGAACTATAAATTTTGGTATTGAATATACTAATGATTGTAATGTTGAATTGATAGGTCATTTTGATTATGAATGGCTCGAAAATCGAGATGACAGGAAATCCACCACTGGATACATGTTCAATATAAAACCAGGAGTGATATCACGGAGCAGTAAGAAACAACCAACAGTGTCCTTTTCATCAACTGAAGCAGATTATAGAACATTATGCAGTACCACCTGTGAAGCTATATGGCCTAGAAGGATACTTAAGGAAGCTCAACAAGAACCTAATTATCATCAATTTGGAAAAAAATCCTGTATGTCATTCAAGGTCAAAGCATATAGACACACAATATCATTTTGTAAGGGAAAAGGTCCAATCGAAGGAAATTGACTTAATATATTGTAATACAAATAGGAATGTAGCTAACATATTCACTAAGCCTCTTGGGAAGGCTAAATTTGAGATTTGTAGAAGTAAGCTATGTGTTGTAGAAAATCTAGACTATGTTGTAAGGCTACTTGAGACTTAGACCAACACGCATGTCAATTAAGAGTATGTTTGTGTCTTATGTATTTTGTTATAGTGTATTTTGTATAATGTATTTTGTGTGTCTGTCATATGGTTGAAATTAAGGGGAGTGTTGGATGAAATTAATTTCAACCAACCCCGTTGAAAAAATTAAATGCAGGAGATGTCTTCGACTTTCTTAAGAGATTTTCTAGCGTCTGGAGGAAGCTATCAGCCACCCACAACAAGCCTCCAGACGTCGAGAACTTCTCCGTTGTGTATAAATATTTGTTTCTTGCAATACAAATCACAAGTTGTATGTATATTAAGTTGTATGTATATTGTGTGATGTGTTGTGTTATTTGATAATTGACACTAGTGCTAAGAGTTGTCAGACTCATAGAAGCATAATGTTGAGGAGAAAGTGATGCCATTTGTGGGAATGATCTCCCACATAGTTTTACCATAATTGCAGTAACTCTTTCTAGCTGCACTAATAGCTGCCAGACCCAGAGAAGCATTGTGTAGACGAGAAAGTGATGTCATTTTTGGGAATGGTCTCCCACATAATTTTCCCGTAATCGCAGTAATGTGCACAACCCCCATAAAGAAACACACAATTATTTTTGTCACAGACACCAAAGTAGTTTATAACTCAATATAATATAGTCATTTTAATAATTCCACCTTTGATATAATGCTTCACTTACTATCAAATTGGGGCTGCTTACAAACCAGAAGCCCCTGCTAAACTAAAACCAACAACATGGGCATTCTATAGTATAGTAGTAGTAATTAGAAATCCTTAACAATGGGCATAAATGTATATCCCACCGCTCGCCAGAATAAAGTCACAAGTCCACAAGAAACATCAGTTGGGTGGAGCCTGCTTTGCACAATGTTTGAATGTCTTTAAAGTTTTATGCATATAATTTCAAACATTAGCTAGATAAATTTCATTTTAGTAGAAAGAAAATCAGTTAATTACTACTGGAAAAAAGGGCTACACGCCAACAATAAGTATAAATATCTTAGAGAAACTTCATACCAGTACCCTAAGAAATGAAAAGAATTAAAAACTGAAAAGAAGTGGAGCAGAGGATTTCTCTTCACAATATTATGAATTACTTAAACAAGATTACATTGGAAACATCAGCAATAAATCACTGGAGTTAAACTTGACTAAACTGGACTAACTCAAACTGAACTGTGACACTTGGAATGGATGGTTTTGACACCTAGAAGGTGGTTGGGATTAGATTCTCTAACACTTCCCTTTGATTACAACCACATAAAAATTTAATTCAGATACCTACTAGTCTATGTCTCAGCGAGGCTTACAATTTAAAAAATGAATTTCAACTAGATTTAGTTTTCTTCTTCTCTTTTTCCAGATTCTGTAGCCTCTAAATTGTTTCCGAGTTTTCGCTTTGTTGTATCTTTCAAATGTCAGTTTCTTGAATTGCTGGTGCAGGTATTTTACTGTTCAAGGTTTTCTGAGCATGGCTTGGACATATTCAGGAAATGTGGGTTGCTGCCACATATTGTCTTCTGTAGTGCGCTTTTCATCATCAATATGTTGCAACATAATATTAAAATAATATCTTATTTCTTCAAAACTCCAATGCCTAAAAATTTCATTCACATGTTCATCATGCATGCCATCTTCAACATTCATATCAAAAACTTCTATGTAGACCTCATCTAGACACGGTGTTTCAAGCCATTTTTCAATAAACTTTAACTCTTCTTCATAATATATTTGTTTACTTGCACACTGAAAATCAATGTTAGAATTAAAAATATTTGTAGAATGACATTCGTTATGGTCTTTCTACTCTGCAGTGAGAGCTTTCTCCTGTTGTGTTGCATTTTCTGCTTCTGCCTCTATCTCTATTTCTGCTTTCCCTTTGTAGACTTCTTTCTTTGCTTCTTTCTTTGCTTCTTTCTCTGTTTCTTCCTTCTTCTCTGCAATGAGAGCTTTCCGTTGTTGTGCTTCCTTCTCTGCGCATATTTTTTCCACACCCACAGTATGCATATAAAATTTAAAAATGCATACCCACATGCATATAATCCAATAATCTGGCACGAAAGCTTCTTATTAAATCTTCAAAAGAAGATTTCCTCGCTTTTTAAACCGTGGTTATAAAACCTGACAATAATAACTTCATATCTGCTTTATCATTCTTAATTGTGATTAATTATGCACCTTCAATTTATTAATGCATATCCATATGCACATCAACCCGAATTCTCACACAGAAGCTTTCTTAATAATTGTGACTATCAACCATATAAAATACCCATTCTTAATCACATCAATCTATGCAATTGACTTTGGATAAAACCATATACGTTCGGGCCCAACCTTACCTTTCCACATCCAACACATTTACCGATGCCGCATCCTGCTTAAATGACTATCGTTGATCCCGTTCTCAATTCGACAGTCCTCATCGTATCGCAATTTCAAACTTTTCACCTGACTGCAATATGCGATCGCATTATCACAACTTTGAATATCACAATTTTGCATCGCATTGCCAAATATTTTTCAGCCGAATGCGATGTGCGATAAACCCTATGGTTTAAACCCCAAATAAACCATATAAATATTTAGGGGCCCACAAATTTATTTCAACGTACCTTTACACTGACGATCAGACACGTCATTCCATCCTGTTGACCATTCAAATCTTGTAGTTCGACCAGTCTGCATCAACCCTTCGTAATCGGATAGTCATCGCACTCCGTCTCCCAATCCGACGACTATCACATAACAAAAATTCACAATCTTTAATGTTTCAAACTCACGCGAAATGAGTGGTTTTAAGATACCATGTGTCAGCTTCTAAACGCTATCGCGTTCTCTCCAAAAATTACCACTTACCATCTTTGTGCTACGCGAAAACCATTGGTGGTTTTCAAAACTGCTTTTCATTCCTCTGAGCCATAAATTCACGGTTCTCTTGTTATTTCACTAAATAACGATTTCTTCATTCAACGCATAACCATTTTATGCTTTGATGTGAATTGGATTTGAAAGTGAACATACCAATGTAAATTCGGCAAACAGAAATTACTTCTCTGTTATAATTTTAAATGATGACTGCAATTAACCCTCCATTCTGGTACTGATCTGAATTCACTATTCAATTGGATGCATTTCTGATACATATGGTCCAATGTATCCAGAATACCGAATTGGAAAAAATCATTTTCTTTTCTGTGTCATTGATCCTTTCAGTGATCGATGACTGAATTTAACAAACGCAAACTCATCCACTCTTCTCCAATATATATGCAAACCCTTTATGCACTTCATCTCAATTCATAATTATAACCCGATCTCGGTATCTCCATCAAAATTTCCAATGGTATGCAGAATCACCATTTCAAACCCTTATTGCAGAGTTTTATCACATACCTGTTCATAAACTCTGAGCATTCGTCACACATAGTCTATAATTCAATCAATCAATGCACACATAATCACTCATTTTATAAATGAATTTTCTCTGTATATATATATATAACCAAACAATTACAAAAATTTATTCTCTCTAGCCTAATATTCTAATCATTGGCCTCTCTTCCAATTTTCCCGTAGGCTTACAACAACAAACCCCTATTTGTCTAAAACCTACTCAATCCTCTTCTTCCTACTACTCTTTCCTACTCTCTACTATCTTTGGGGCTTTACAATTTATACAAATCATTCTGAAACCAATTCTGGTTCCATATCCTCTATCTTCTCAACAAATTCCTCAAAATCCTCTCAGTCATAAAATTTCTTCTTTATCCCTAAGGATCCTCTCTAATCCCATAAATCATGAAACTAATTCTAACTTAAGATTTACAATTAATTCCTAAATCTCTCAATCCCTATGAAATCTCAACTATCCTAATTCTCTCATGTTCTCCAATAATTCGAGAACATTTACAAAATTCTCTCAATAATTAATTCCTATTCTAAATGTCACTCAAAAACATTAATAATTACATAAGAAACCAATATTATTTTGAAAACACAAGATCCCTATGTCTATTAAAATACAAAGGATTTTTTGAGCCTAATGCTCCTGCATCAGACTCCCAAGGTTAAAAATAATCATGATCTCCTGATCATGTGCTTTTAATCTTTGTCTTCCTGGATCCCATACTTTGTTCTGTAATTTGTCATCTATTTTTGCTATTGTTTGTTACTTTTCTCGAGGTCTCCACACTTTATGCTGCTTTTCTCCACTGGATGTACTTTCACAGTCTGTTAATGTCTTCCTTTTTCCGTTGCTACTTCTTTTCTTTTTTGTTGATTTCTTCCTCAATTTCATTATTATCCTTCTTATCAGTTCAATTTCTCTATCCAATAAATCTTCTGATTGCTGATTTCTTTCATCTCTTGATTACTGAATTTTTATTGTTACTGCCACCCTGTCATCCTTACCCTCTTGTTTATTGTTGTCTTCTTTCTCTTGCATCTTCACATTCTGCATTTCCCAATATTGAAATTGAGATTTCTCTTCCTGTATTGAATCCTGATTCTTCAGCATAATTTCCAGCAATTTAATTTCTTTATTCCATGGATTAAAGACTTCCACATAATTTTATTCCTTCTCCTTTACTTGACTGCCCAACTATGTCAAATTTTCTCCAGCATCTGCAACAAAACCTGCATTCACAAAACAATTATTAAAATAAAAACCATAAGACCTTAATGCCTCTTTTCATTCTGGCAACATTTTAGTATGCTGCTCTGAAATTTCCTCTTCTATCAGCACATCAGTATGCTGATTCATTCTACCTAAAGAATTCTCTAGAGGCATCTCAAGACTGTCAACAAGTCTCTCTTCCATACCATCTTCTTCCATGATGTCTCTCTGTTCTTGTCCACTGCAGTGAACTCTGTCTTCTGTAATCTCCCTTTCATACTCTGAGTTTTCCAGCAAATACTCTAGTAATGCAATTTCTCTTTGACATTCCTTAAGTACTTCATCATCACTTACAATTTCTGCATTTATACACAAATTTTCAGTTTGAAAATTACAAGGTTCAATAGTATCAATTGTTGCTTCACATATCAGTTCTTCAGACTGAATCTCTTCTCCTTCTTCTACAACAAATTCTTCCTGTGTTGTAACAACTTGAAATATAAATGCATCACGACTTCCCTCATTCAAGAGACATTCTTCATCATTCTTTAATTCATAGTATTTATATGTTGAAAGATACTCTTCCATACTTTTGACAGCTTCAAAATATTTCTCATCCTCTGCAATACCTGTAATCACATCACAATTATTAGATTAAAAAATACAAGGCTTTACATCATCCGGCTGATCTAAATTTGTCCAATAGTTCAGGAAATCATCAATAATTCCCTCTTCAGTAAGGTAAATTTGTTGTTGTCTTAAATCTTCAAAATGATTCATAAGATCTTTCACAGATCTCCATTCTTCACCTTTACCCATAACTTCACTCTGTTCTGCTTCACAAATGGAAACTTTCATTTTCAACTCAGCTTCTCTGAGTTCTTCACATCCCAATTGTACACTCATCTTCTGCTCAAGCTTTCTCAGCTCTTCTGTTAACTTCATATTCACTTGTTGTTCTCTCTTCTGTTGTAGCCTCTGCCACTTTCCTTTCTTCTTCATGGTCCAACCATATCTCTGGTTTTCTTCTATCATCATTTTCAATTTATTAAATTGTTCTCTTATCTCAGCTAACTCTTTGTCATATTCTTCATCATTCAACTGCTTCCATATGCCATTTGCCTTGGCATCTTCTTTCTCCTTCATTCTGTTGTGGTTTCTCTCAGAACCTCTGCTATCTCTTCTATGAATATCAGTAGTCATCTTCTTCTCCATCACTATCTTCATAAGTTCCTCACTCATTCATCATGAGTTGTACTAAAGCCTCTGCACAAGTCCTCCTTGTTACAACTTACCTCACCAATCCTTTTCTCTGGATTTGGTCTTTTGGCAAGCACTGGTTCTCTATCTTCTGGAACCTCTTGAGCATTCTTCTCTACTCCTTCTAGGCTTCAACTCATATGCACCTTTTAAGAACACAATTTTCCTTTTATCCAACCTCTGTTGGAATTCTTCAAGGTTCTGCCACATTCTTCTTCCACTTAGAATCCTCTACTGGATTCCTTCATCACTGCTCTTAAATTTGTGATCTTCTTTTGCTGAGATTTTCTTCAAATGTCTTCAACCTGAATTCTGCAAACATAATCTTCAAACCAGAGTTAAAATAACACTTATCAACTCACCTTCAAGATCTCTGTGTGATCTTGTTTCACCTCTCATTTGCACTGTATCTCTATGTGCTACAATATATCAGATTCAAAATCTGATCCCTTTTATTTTCTCCATCACACATACATTCATTCTAATTCCAATTTAATTAAAACAAACTTGAACCTTTAAAAGAGTTGTTTCCTGCTTTGATACCAAAATGATGCAGCCAAAGGCTGCCACACCCACAATATGCATATAAAATTTAAAAATGCATACCCACATGCATATAATCCAATAATCTGGCACGGAAGCTTCTTATTAAATCTTCAAAAGAAGATTTCCTCACTTTTTAAACCGTGGTTATAAAACCCGACAATAATAACTTCATATTCGCTTTATCATTCTTAATTGTGATTAATTATGCACCTTCAATTTATTAATGCATATCCATATGCACATCAACCCGAATTCTCACGCAGAAGCTTTCTTAATAATTGTGACTATCAACCATATAAAATACCCATTCTTAATCACATCAATCTATGCAATTGACTTTGGATAAAACCATATACTTTCGGGACCATCCTTACCTTTCCACATCCAACACATTTACCGATGCCACATCCTGCTTAAATGACTGTCGTCGATCCCGTTCTCAATCTGACGGTCCTCAACCTATCGCAATTTCAAACTTTTCACCTGACTGCGATATGCAATCGCATTATCGCAACTTCAAATATTGCAATTTCACATCGCATTGCCAAAGCTTTTTCTGTCGAATGTGATGTGTGATAAACCCTATGGTTTAAACCCCAAATAAACCATATAAATATTTACGAGCCCACAACTTTATTTCAACGTACCTTTACATTGACGATCAGACACGTTAGTCCATCCCGTTGACCATTCAAATCTTGTAGTTCGACCAGTCTGCATCAACCCTTCGTCATTGGACGGTCATCGCACTCTGTCTCCCAATCTGACGACTATCGCATAACAAAAATTCACAATATTTAATGTTTCAAACTCACGCGAAATGAGTGGTTTTAAGATACCACGTGTCGACTTCTAAATGCTATTGCGTTCTCTCCAACAATTACCACTTACCATCTTTGTGCTATGCGAAAACCATTGGTGGTTTTAAAAACCGCTTCTCATTCCTCTGAGCCATAAATTCATGGTTCTCTTGTTATTTCACTAAATAACGATTTCTTCATTCAACGCACAAACATTTTCTGCTTTGATGTGAATTGGATTTCAAAGTGAACATACCAATGTAAATTCAGCAAACAGAAATTACTTCTCTGTTATACTTTTAAATGAAGACTGCAATTAACCCTCCATTCTCGTACTGATCTGAATTCACTATTCAATTGGATGCATTTATGATACATATGGTCCAATGTATCCAAAATACCGAATTGGGAAAAATAATTTTCTTTTCTGTGTCATCGATCCTTTCAGTGGTCGATGACTGAATTTAATAAACGCAAACTCATCCACTCTTCTCCAATATATATGCAAACCCTTTATGCACTTCAGCTAAATTCATAATTATAACCCGATCTCGGTATCTCCGTCAAACTTTCCAATGGTATGCAGAATCACCATTTCAAACCCTTATTGCAGAGTTTTATCACACACATGTTCATAAACTCTGAGCATTCCTCACACATAATCTATAATTCAATCAATCAATTCACACATAATCACTCATTTTAGAAATGAATTTTATTTGTATATATATAACCAAACAATTACAAAAATTTCTTCTCTTTGGCCTGACATTCTAATCAGTGGCCTTTCTTCCAATTTTCCCATAGGCTTACAACAACAAACCCCTATTTGTCTAAAACCTACTCAATCCTCTTCTTCCTACTACTCTTTCCTACTCTCTACTGTCTTTGGGGCTTTACAATTTATACAAATGATTATGAAACCAATTCTGGTTCCAGATCCTCTATCTTCTCAACAAATTCCTCAAAATCCTCTCAGTTCTAAAATTTCTTCTTTATCCCTAAGGATCCTCTCTAATCCCATAAATCATGAAACTAATTCTAACTTAATATTTACAATTAATTCCTAAATCTCTCAATCCCTATGAAATCTCGACTATCCTAATTTTCTCATGTTCTCCAATCATTCGAGAACATTTACAAATTCCTCTCAATAATTAATTCTTATTCTAAATGTCACTCAAAAACATTAATAATTACATAAGAAACCAATATTATTTTAAAAACACAAGACCCCTATGTTTGTTAAAATACAAAGTATTTTCTGAGACTAATGCTCCTGCATCACGTCAGTTTCTTTTCTTGCTGGTGCAGGTCTTTTACTGTTCCAGGCTGTCTGAGCATGTCCTAGACATCTTCAAGAAATGTAGGCTACTGCCACATATTGTCTTCTGTAGTGGGATTTTCATCATCAATTTGCTACAACATAATATTAGAATAATATCTTATTTCTTCAAAACTCCAACGCCTGAGAATTTCATTGACATGTTCGTCATGCATGCTGTCTTCAACATTCATATCTACAGCTTCTGTGTAGACCTCATATAGACATGGTGTTGCAAGCCATGTTTCAATAAACTTTAACTCTTCTTCATAATCTATTTGTTTACCTGCATACTGAAAATCAATGTTAGAATTAAAAATATTTGTAGAATGACATTCGTTCTGGTCTTTCTGCTCTGCAGTGAGAGCTTTCTCCTGTTGTGTTGCCTTTTCTGCTTTTGCCTCTATCTCTGTTTCTGCTTTCCCTTTGTAGAGTTCTTTCTCTACGTCTTTCTCTGTTTCTTCCTTCTGCTCTGCAATGAGAGCTTTCTGTTGTTGCGCTTCCTTCTCTGCCTCTTTCTCTGTTTCTGCTTTCCCTTTGCAGACTGTCTTTATCTCTGTTTCTGTCTCTATCTTTGTCTCTTCTCCACTAACATGTAATGTTGAAAACAGGTTGTCTTCCACTGTTTGAAGTGGGATTATCTCACCAAATAATATTATTTCCATATCATGTTTTTGTTGCATCATCTGCAACCGGTCATCATTAGCCAAAAAATCTCGATCAAATTTTGCATCAATGATATTAATCATTGGATTTACCATAGTATGTTTACTCTCATCAGCAAGCTCTGTTGTTGGATTCACCATATCATCATTAGCAATCTTTGTTGCTAGAATCATCAAGTTTTCATCAGCAAGCTATGTTGCTTGATTCACTATTTCATCTTTAGCAAGCTCTGTTGCTAGAATCATCAAATCTTCGTCAGCAAGCTCTGTTGTTAGATTCATCAAATCTTCGTTAGCAATCCATGTTGTTGGTATCATAAAATCTTTGTCCACTTGTAGCTGTGTATAGTGGGGTTCACAAGCATCTTCATGCTCCTTGTTTGCTGCTTTTGCATTTTCTTCGCAGACATCATCCACTTACGGCTGCGCAAAGTGGGATTCAATAAAATTTTCATCTCGTTTTAGATCTCCTGTTACAGATCCACCTTCATCTTCAACTTCAATTCTCCCCCTTCTACCAACACATCTCTCAAGGGTATTCCATGCCTACTTGGCTGTCTTGGCATCTGTAATTAGAGGGAGAATTCTTTCATCCACAGATTCGTTTATGCATTTTAATGCATTGGCTTTTTTTGCCTTTTTATTTCTAGATCTAAAAAGATCTCGAACATCTTCTATTTTCTCTTTAGCCTCTTGGATTTTCCCATGACCTCGTTGCTTGGTTTCCACAAACAAACAAGTCTACATATGCATCAAATATCTTGCTTCTAAAATATTTCTTTTCCTCAAAAAATTCTCTTTCTATAGATTCACTTTCACAAGGCTCTTTTTAAATTTCCATTGAAACAAAAAGCTCCTTTTAAACATTCACTTTCACTTTCTCATATCACAATTTTAACTTTTTCTTTTTTTAAACTTAAAAATAATATTTTTATTCACTCTCCCCAACCCACAAATGGGCTTCCTCCCTTTTATGAATCGACTTTTTTAAAATGGGCTTTCCCCTTTAATGAATGAATCAACTTTTAAAAAACCTTATATAAAAATTTTGAAATCACTTTGAATGCTTTGAAATCTTCGTACCTTCCTGCATTACACGGATTGCCTTCCATAAATCACTTTAATAAAAAAAAATTCACCTTAACACATGTGCTTAAGCCTGGACCCACGTGAGTTTGAAATCCGTGTAAGTGACCCCTCTGTAACGCGATTCTTTAATCTTCTCAGGTGCATTATAACGTTGAACGTGCTTTATCAACAGCTGAGTTGCGTTAGTAATTCACTTGGATAACTCCCTTGGCTGCATTAATAACGCTGAGCCTCCAGTAAAACAGTGCATTAGTGCAGCAAAAAAAAATTTCGGCTTTCTTCTCGAACAATATTTGAACTGCTTTTCTGTAATTTGTTTCATCGGCGCTTTCACGAGCTTTGCCTGGCCTTTTCGTTCTTCTTCTGCTTCTTCGCAGAAGGCATCTTTAACTTTCCTCAAAATTTTGTTACTCTGTCAAAGAGTCTTATGCAAGCTCGCCTGTCCTCTCTACTGCTCCAACTTGGCTCTGTTGTTACTCTTTGGGGAGGCTTATGAAAACTAGCTTTGATACCATGACAATAATTGAAAACTGAAAAGAAGTGGAGCAGAGGTTTTCTCTTCACAATATTACGAATTACTTAAATAAGATTACATTGGAAACATCAGCAATAAATGACTGGAGTTAAACTCCACTAAACTAGACTAACTCAAACTGAATTGTGACACTTGGACTGGACGGTTTCGACACCTAGCAGGTGGTTGGGATTAGATTCTCTAACAAGAAAACAAATAAGAGTTTCACAACTAAATAAAAAGCTTAGTTTTCATGAATTTATGAAATGATTTCAAACTTGAAATGCACCAATTGCATTCCGAAAATGCCCTTCAATACTAATATCTCAAAGCGAAATAAAGTTTGAGGGGCGGTGGAGACCAACCTCATTTTTTAATTTCGTGTTGTCGAGGCGCAATTTTTGCATGAAGATCCTCTGCACTTGTAATAGGTAGGATTCGTCATTGTGTCTGGAAGCCACCAGTTCTCCCTTCATAGTCTTTCATTATCGTTCCTCAACACTACATTAAGGTGACGCTCAATAATATTTCCACGTTTAACTATGTTTTTAGGTATTTCCACGTAACGTTCATTATAATATTATTGGTTTTGAGTTTTCGAATTTTCGGCTCTGTCGATCTTTCCAACATCATTGTCTCTATTCTTATGGATGTTCATTTTATTTGAAATTTTCAAATTTCTATGAGAATATTATTACAATATTTTTATTAAACAAAAATTATTATAACTTTTTATTCTGGAAAAATAATGTAGATAAATGTCTTTTGGATTAATGACATCATTAAGATTTGGTAGACGTTTTGAACTATGTAATATGGTTCATCCTCGGGACGAGGTGAAGAAAGAAACCAATAAACTAGCCATTAGAAACTAGTGGTTATTTGATTAGTTAGTTAATAAGATATAATATTAAAAGTTTTTGAGATTTTAAGAATAATTATTAAAGAATAATTTAGAATTTAATAAAATTTCTAGTTATTATAATAAGGGAACGAGTTAATAATAAAAAAGAGAATAATCTCAAAATTTTAGGATTTAAATTTTAAGTTTTTAAGAAATATTATTAAAAAGGTTAATAAATAATCTAGAATAATTTAAAAATGAATAATATAATAAAATGATAAAAAAAAATTATAATAAGTAGAGAAAGGGTATATATATATATATATATATATATATTGGATAAATAAAAAGTAAAAGTAACTGGAGAAAGGGTATATATATATGTGTGTGTGTGTGTGTGTGGGGTGAAAGAAACAAAATTATAATATAGAATAGAAAAAAGAAAATTATACCAAAGAAAAAGAGAAAGAAAGGAAAATTAAAAAAGGGTCTGAGTTCAACTCTTAATTTCTAATTTCCATCCAGCATCTATGTTGAGATTCTTAGGATGCCTTTCAATTTCAATAGCCTCCCTCAACTTCCTAGGATGGAATTTCCATCCATCATCTATGTTGAGATTCTTAAGATGCATTTCAATTTCAATAGCCTCTCTCAACTTTCTATAATAAAAATTAATATGAGATTAACCACTTACAAATTCTTTAAGATATTGATTAATAATTATCATTATTTACCAAATAATTTATTAATTCAAATTCAAATTCATTATTAAAATGATAATAATTATATAATATTTTTAAAATTAATAAAATTATTTATAAATAAATAGTTTATTTAATTTATTTAAAAAAACACAATTTACAAAATAATCTATTATATTTTAAATTAATTACTAATATTAATAATTTTAAGATTAATTGAATAACTTTTATATTTACGTTTATGATTTGAAATATATTAACATGAGAAAAAATCAGTCAACAAATACTTTCCCGCTTCACAACCATCAATTTTTTTAAAAGTTAAAGGTCAAATATAAACCTAAAAACTAATGTACCTGAATTGCTTTTTATCAATAGATTCCTCGAGAACACCGACCTTTTTGTGCCGGAGCACGGATGTTCGCTTTCAAGACTATACCGCGCGTCGTTTCCGGCGCTATGTCCTATACATTTTTGACTAAACTCTATAATTGATTTTTAAAAATATTTTTTAATTTGCATTTTTGACTAAATAATAAAATGATTCTTTAAAAATATAATTTTAAATATATTTAATTTATATTAGTTTGTCTATATAAGTGAGATTTAAAAAAAAAAAATTGGATTTCGGTTTATTTTCAGATCTAATTTGTTTAGAATTTGGTAGGGATTTATTGAAATCACAAGTTTGACCAATTAAAATTTTAAAATTTTAGTCAAGTTTGACGAATGAACTTTTGAAAATCTAAGTGCCCCAAGGATTTTTTAGGGTGCTCAATCCATATATGCAGTCAAAAAAACAGTTTAAACAACACAAAAATCACAAGTTTGCAAATGAACTCTTCGAAATCAAAGTGCCCTAAGGGATTTTTAGGGTGCTTAATCCATATATCAAAAAACCAATTTAAACAACACAAATCAAGTTTTCATCACAATTTTTTCATGAGATTCGGCCATAGGAAACTCCAAAATGTTTCACATATAGACAACTGCATTTAGAATTATTATAGAATGGTCAACGGATAATATCTTTCGTAGTAGTTAATAGGTTTATTTTCTCCTACATTTTGGTTCTATTCTCGTGTGTGGCAAAAATTTGAAGAGGTTGGAAATAGTGACAAGGCAAGAAAATTTGAATATCCTGATATTGAGGTGAATAGTGACAATTGTTGTGATAGGATCTTAGGTCTTACCCATAATAATGATATATAATAATTAGAATTGAGTTATTTTTTTATAGGATAATTTATAACTTATAAAACATTAATCATATTAAAATTATAACTGTAAATAAAATTTGTATATTCAAATTTTGTGATGTTATGTTGATTAAGTTTATTTATTTATTTTTTATTCATATCTAGATGAATTTCCAACTAGGTTGGGTTGGGTTGGCCTACTCTCATGATAGGGTCAATTACAAAGTTGCTATTACTATAACTCTAGGTGCCTATGTATGCTCGTTTTGTAGGCATCAGGGAATTTGAAGCTCAAACCTCCTCTCACATACCACTTCATTTTCATGGTTATGCCAATTGAGCTTCCCCTTGAGGGTTATTAAAAAAATCAATATGATTAAAAAACTAAATTTTATTTTTATTTATTTTTATAATCAAACTGTTTAATCAGTAAATGGGGCTTTGGATTAACGATGAATGAGTGTTCTATTAAGGCACTCCAAGTGAAAAGGTCACCAGTTCAAATCTCCCATGGGGTTTTACCTACAAAAAAGAAATAGACAGATCTCTAAAAAACCCTAGTCATCTCAAAACCCTAGTTATTGAATCGTTGGTCTCTTATGCACTTCTCTTCTTATGTCAAATTCCAACAGAGAGGGTGGTTCCTATACCTATAGTCAAGTAGTTGTTGGATTAAACTGATTAGGGTAATTATAACATACACCTCCCCTCACATCTACCCGAGTAACTGGCCAACCGAGGTAAACATGAGATCAGGGAAGTTAAGAGTAGACTCAACCTCATTGGTCACTTTAAGGAAGTGGAATCGACGCAAAAAACCATAACAAAGACTCTCTGCACTTGCTACAGGTTCCCCAGAGGCTATCCCAGTAATCAACTCACTTATCCCTGGGTCCCACTAACTTTTACTAAAGAAAACCCTCGATCTCTCCCTTGATATGGGCAAGGGCGTGTTTACGAGGATCTGGATGCACCCACCGCATGGGCATGTGTTCATCCATGGACTCAATTTCCTGGAACAGTGCCTACGTCTGCAGGATTTAAGGAAACTTTTTAAGCCCAAAATATTGGACACTTCCGAGAACTTCCTGTAACTTTCAGAAGTCATTAAACACATGAAAAAAATTCCAAATAATCAAAAACTGACTCCAGGACTAGGCCTGTCCATCCCCAACCGGGATTGACAATTTGTCAAACACTTAGCATGAATGAAATCTACAGGTATATGATACAAAGAAGAGCATGACTGACTAAAAACTCTTATGAGACATTACCAGAAGGATCATCACCCTATTCCTTAAACACATATGACATCAATTAGGTCTTGCATCCATTATTTTAACAATTACAAATACATGAAATAACCATGACATGAACTAGTCATTTAAACATGCTTATAAACAACATGAAAGCATGGAAATAACAATGAGATAATAGCCATAAAATCAACACATTAATAAGAAAAAAAGAAAGAGAACTTAGCTTCCATTATAAATAGGCAGTAGTCAACCAGGTTTGGGACTTCCACGTACCAACTGACCATAGACATGGTTGTGCCAAATCTCTCTTCAGCCAGTCACCCCTATGCCATATTCCAAGACTGGATGTGGGATCTCATGGATAAAACAATCCAAAAAACAACCAAGGGAATCCAGATGTCAAACCACCTCCACCTTCACCATACCGTGATCACACCAAAACTGATGCCCTGATCACAAAAACAAGATGAGTTAGGAATGCCATCCGGAATCCATCACTATCCTTGAGGAATTTTTTGTCTCCCCATCTCACAGGATTTACTACAATCCAATCCCGAATCACTAGGCCCTAAACCGAGACACCACCCTTAGTTTTTATCGTGTATCTCGCCAAAATCAGTCAAGGGATTCCTAGGCCTTTAGAAATGAACCTGAAACCACCTCCACCCTGGATTCCAAAATCCATCTGAAAATTCCAAAGCTCAAAACCGAGATCAAAGTCCCGACACACCATGGCATTTAGAAAAAAGGTAAGGCAAGGCTGAAAACCACTGTCAAAACCCGACAAAACCATGCCATTGATAACAAGAGAACCAAATACCAACATGCAAAAGCCATGCATTTCCAAACTAGTTAGGAAATCACACATGCAATATGTTACCTGCAAGTATTCCTGTTGAAGCTGCTAAATCATGTTCTTTCTTGCTTGATCCTTGTTTTCCTTTCCTTTCATTGTCCTTCCTTTGGTTGCTTTCAACTTTCTTGGCTCAAAGTTAAAAGTGCTCCAAGAAAACTCTAAGTTTCCAAGAGTGAGAGAGAGAGAATAATGAGAGAGCTCCAAACTAAACTGACAAAAGCCATGAACTGATCCTCATAAGCCTTTTTATTTATGAGGCCTCTATTTTCTTCATTTTCCATTATTTTCCTTCATTTTCCTCCTCACATGCAACCTATGACCTTTCACATTCCTTTTCTCCTAATTTCCTTTATTTTAATAAATAAATGTGCCAAAAATACTTTTTCCTCTTTAATTCCTTAGCCATTTCCTTTGCCAATTTTCCTTATCCATAAACGTATATCCATTGATTCTCACCAGGATATCTTTTCCCAACATTCAACTTCGAATAAGTGTCCCTTAACGATGGTCTTATTTTTCCTTTATTAACTTTTATTACATGAATCTTTTGCCCAGGTTTGTTATAGAACCCTCCCCCTTGGGGAACACCATCCTCAGTGTTAAACCATACCTACACCTCAAAAAAATTGTTGAGAAGAAAAGATAATGCTCATGGAGCTTTATAACTTATCTCGATGCAGTATTGACAATGAATGAGTTGCTCAAAGCATAACACGATGATAACATGACCATGTAACAACCATATCACTTACTGGAGCTTTATAACTTAAATCATGGCAGTATTTACATCCATATACCTAAGCACATATACCAAAAAATCACCAAAACATATGACAAACATATACCAAACATCAAACCAAAACTGCTTTGCCTCAACCGACAAACAATGAAGGATACATGGCTTGCATATGATCCACCATCTCCCATGTAGCTTCATTGGGCTGAAAGTGCTTCCATTGCACTTTAACCTCCTTGATGCCTCTGTTCCCGAGCATGAGCTTCTTACGTTGCAATATGCACTGAGGTTTTGGCTAGAATTCTCCTTCTTTCTCGACCTGCAATACAGACCAATCAATAACATGATCAACATCCTTGATATACCTTTTAAGTAATGAAACATGAAACACATCGTGGACTTTCATTATTGGAGGTAGTGCAAGTTGATAGGCCATTGTTCCAATCCTCTCAAGGATCTATAAAATCCCACAATACAGTGGTACCAACTTGGCACATGATCTGATCCTTAAGGAGATCTTCTTGGGCTTGATGCACAGATACACATGTTCCCCAACCTAAAATACTTAAATATCCTCTGTTGGTTTGCATAACTCTTTTGTATGTCCTCTGTTTCCTTTAGATTATTCTTTATAACCTGCATTTCTTGTTCCATGTCTACCAACATGTTCGATCCAATCAACACCCTATTAACTGGATCACTATAACTAATGGGAGTATTACAATTCTGCACATATAGTGACTCGAAGGGACTCATCCCCAATGACTCTTGAGACCCATTGTTATATTCGAACTCAACCAATGGTAGATAATCTTCCCATTTTCGTTGCAAACACATCACATACATCCTTAACATGTCTGTTGAGTCTCAAAAGTTTTTTCCATATTCATACATATTTCCATTATGTCATAACCATTCAGCTCTTATTTCATAACTATCTGACCTAAAACCCTACATCAAGTAACCATTTTCATAAATATATGGGTTAGGATCCTTGTCTTCCAAAGTTATTTATTTTATGTATTTAAAGTGAATTTATGATTATAAACTAGAAAATTAACATAGTTTTATATATCTATATATATGTTATGTGTTTTGTGACATGTGTAGGTCAAAAGGAAGCTTCTAAAAGACCTTTATGTGGCCTCCCAAAACCAAATTCGAATTTGAGTGGAGAAGATCATGGGATCATGAGGATATGTGTCTCATTTCCTTTTTGTATTGAAACTCTAAGAAAATATGTGTCTCATTTCTTATTTGTATTGAAACTCTAAAAAGACATGTGTCTTATCATTCCCTAGTTTGATTGTAACTCTAGAGATAGAGGGAGAGATTCATGGACTCTCATTAATGAGATAACTTCTCATATTTTTATATAAATAGGAGAAGCTTTCTCCTATCAAGGGGTGTGAAAAAATAGGAGAAGAAGAGAAGAGATTATAGAGTGTTTTGTAATAAGGCTTGAGATGGAATGGGATGTAGATTTGTGAGTTTATCAATAAAGAAGTTCTTTGATGCTGTTTTGATCACATCTTCAAGGGGCTACAGGATTACACCGAATTGGTAGCAGAGGGCCATTGCTATTCGAGGAGGTTTCATGCGTTTTATAGCTAATTTTATTTTAGTTTCTGTTTAGCATTTCTCTGTACTTTTTTCTCAAATTACTGCTTTCATAATTTGCAATTATTGTATCCAACTAAGTAAATTCTGTTGATGAATGTATACTGACTCATAGGGGTAGTAATTTCTTAGGTTTCATTTCTGTCATTGCTTTCATAATTTGCAATTGTTGGATCAAACTAAGTAAAAGCTATTGAATAATAGATAAGTGACTTATAAGAACAGTGATTGCCTAGGTTTCATTTCTTGTTTTTCATAGTTAACAGTTACTATGCTCGACCAAGTAAATACCATTTAAATCTTAAATTAAAATGGTTAGTGACTTATAGATACAGTAATTGTCCAGTATTTTATTTCATGTCATAGGAGATCCTCATTACACTACACTTAATCTTTTTCGAAAGCTCTTCCAATAAATCTCAATTGAATGAATTGGATTCAGTTGTAATGTTTGAGTTATTAGTTGTTTCAGTATTTTATTTCATGTCATAGGAGATCCTCATTACACTACACTTAATATTTTTCAAAATCTCTTCTAGTAAATCTCAATTGAATGAATTGGATTCAGCTGTAATGTTTGAGTTATTAGTTGTTTCAGTATTTTATTTCATGTCATAGGAGATCCTCATTACACTACACTTAATATTTTTCAAAAGCTCTTCCAATAAATCTCAATTAAACGAATTGGATTCGGTTGTAATGTTTGAGTTATTAGTTGCTTTCATTTCTTGAATTCTCAATTAAGATGCAATATCCATGGATTAGGATTTCTAGTTTTCATCATTTCTTAATTAGAAAATAGACTCCAAAAACTTGTAAATAAAACTCTGCTTTAATTCATTTGACAACATTTTCATCTCCTTTCTTTTTAAATAGATTTAATCTCATCTTTTTTATAGAATGCTAAGGATAAAAATATCAAAACTCCCAAAAACATCAACAAAACCTTAAAACAACGAAGTAGGAAAAAGGGATACTTAGGCACATATAGTGCATTACACTTCATTAATTTACTAGCCCTGGTCGATAATTTATGTTAACAATTTAGGACACTAAATTGACTAAACAATGTCCTCCAAGATATTGTTGACCCTCTCAGTCCATCCATTTTTCTACGGATGATAAGTTGTGTTGAAGGCCAACTCGGTGCCCAAACCTGCAAAAAACTTCTTCCATAACTTGGAAGTGAATTTTGCATCCCTATATGACACAATATTCTTTGGAACACCATGCATTCTGACTATGTATTTGATGAACACCTATTCTACATCGCTAGCTAAATACGTATTCTTTACTGGGATGAAGTGTGCAACCTTTGTCAACCCATCCACAAGAACCATGATAGAATCATGATGTCTCATTGTCCTCAGAAAACCTATAATAAAGCCCATGGAAATGACCTCCAATTTCCATTTTGGAATCACAATAGGTTGTAGTAGACCACCTAGATGCCTACACCCCAGATTCACCTACTGATAGTCCAAATGCAGCCACAAACTCTGCTACATCCCTCCTCACATTCGGTTAATAATAGAATATCTTCACTGCAATCAATGCCTTTTGATAGCTTGAGTGACCTGAATATGGTTTCGCATGAAACTTCCTCAAGATCACCTTATTGAGCTCACTACTACCTGGCACATATATCATGTCTCTAAACTTGACCAATCCATCTTCTATGAGACGATAGTCCACATCCTGTATACTTGCACCTGCAGTTGCACATGTACCTGTAATTTGCTACAATCTGTTATGAAACCAACTCACAAAATAGAAGAGAAGATAGATCAACGACATATAAATCAACCACTTCGAGGGGGAAACCTCCTTTACATTGCATAAATGAAAAATTCTTAGATGATACAAATGAGAAAATATCCTTTCTATATAAAGGATTCCATGGGGTCACAATATATTCATATATGACCTAACAATAATAATGTAAGAGCACAATAATAACAATAGTGGGCTTTTATGGGGCACAATAATAAAAATATGGGGACTACAAGGGTACGAAAATAATAATAAGGGGGATACACTAACAGCAATAAGGGACTACACTAGCAATATAGAGACCTAGCTTTTCCCTCTCCTTCAAAATTGTGTTTTCATCTATTATCCCACTCAAAATTTTCAAGCTTTGTTTTGATAAGGTCACCATAGGTTTCATGTTATATCATGATGGGTCATGCATTTGATGAAGAATTTATAAAATCATGTTTATCATATGTCAAAAAACCATTATCAGTCATGTCATGTCTGCCAAATCCATTTTATATCATTTATTTTTCACACCCATGCCTTAAAATCAAGAAATGAGCCACTTGTCTAGTTTTTCACAGTTTCTTAGTGAATACAGTGGAAGAATAGCAGATTTTGCTATGAAACTGCCTAAACATTTCGTAGCAATCATTTTCAAAAATAAAATCGATGAATTCTGATTTCCTAATTTTTTTAGGGAAAGGTGAGATCACCTAGTAGGTCATGAAAGTCATCAAAATGTGAAATCATAAGTGCTTTTCATCATTCCACCTTCATCACTTCATTTGTCATTTTCCATCTCATATTTCAATTTCATTTTTTATTTATTTTTAAATCACCCAAGCTCCTCCCTGTCATTAAACCTTCAGCCTTTGCATGTAAAGCATCTTAGTGTCCTCCTTGAAGAGTTTAGCTTTGTGGGAAGTAGCTTGGTGTCCAATTTGTCTTTATAGGTGTTACATTTTTAAGAGGGAAGCTTGGTTATAAAGGGAGATGGACATGAAGGAGAGGGCACAAAAAGGAGGCTCGGTGGTTAGATAGGAGCTCATGGACCTTAAGATATTCATGGAGGAACCTAGTTTTTCTGAAACATTCACCAATTTAGGTTGCTTGAATTTCTGTTGGAGCTAACAAGGAATTTGTTGCGTTTTTGGACAGTGTGAGAAATCAATTTCAATAGAATATTATGGATTAAAAAAGAAGAATTATGAAATAATGAGAGAGGTTATTGTCAAGAACAAAAAAAATAAAAATAACCTCCAATTTTATCATAGGTGCTATCAGTTTGGAGATTCAAAGCTATCTTTGGGACCTATTTTCAGAATCCAGAATTTTCCTATTTTATACATGTTTTTCTAATGCAGATTCTGGACAATTGGAGATGGTTTTAAGAAAACCAAGAGAGGTTTTTCTTTTAGAACATAATGACCTACAAAAATCTCTTTCAGTTTTACAATAGTTATGGCAAGGATAGTGAGATAGGAGCTCATCTTTGAACCCTATTGTTTCAGAAAAAATAGAGTCATTTTATTGGTAAATTAACTTGATTAAGGTGAAAATGATGTTGTTCGAAGAGGGTAAGAGGCAAGTTTGTCTTAATCATATTTCATTATATCACTTTCCAGACCTACAGGTGAAATTTGGAAGAAAAAGGAAGATTTTGTAATTTTCAGCCATATCAGGTAGTTTCGTAGCGTGCTCCAGGCTTGAAGGCTTAAAAACGCTATGAAATTTCTGAAGATGCTTTTTTGCCTATAAAAAAAGTTTTTTGAAGATCCAAGGATGGAGGTTGATGGTATTCACTCATTTTTACCTGAAAAACATTGTTTGACCAACAGAGGTGGTAGAAGGAAAAGCAGAAGGACAAAAACAACCTTGCTACTAAACTACGCTATGAAATTTCTGAAGATGCTACTTTGCTTTAAAATTCAGTTTTGTGAAGGATTAAGGATGGGGGTTGTTTTTTTTAAGATATTTTGGCATAGTAAAGGTTCTTGACCAGCAAAGGTGGCAGGGAGATGGATGAAAAGGAAAATCTTCATATGCTGCAAAAATATGCTATGAAACTGCCTAAATTGCCCTATTTCATAGCGAGGGTTTTTTTGAAGATTTTTTTAGGGTTCCAATAGCACACCAGCCATCTAGAGACATACAACCTGTCAGTGGGCCATCCCAGCATAGACTCATTGCTCAAAATGAGTGCCACATATTTAGCTCAACATGCAGACCAATGATTAAAGTGGAGATTATCCATTGTAGGACTGTGTTTACTAAATCTATGAGGTACTTTAAATATCTTAGTGATAGTGAATTGTCTCTCGAACATGTGATCTCTATTATGTAACTGTTTTACTGTTAATAAAACTGAATGTAATAAATAGGAAGCAGAGTCCTATAAGGAGTGACTTCTTAAAGGATAGTTGTCCTTTTTTTGTTCCAAGAAAGTAGTTTCAGTTATGTTAGGTGTCAGAGTTAGACTTCGAGGATCTAGCCAATTGGACAGATCATTTACATTGTAAATAATGTCTATTTATAGACTAAACATAGAAGAGAAAAGGGTTGGAGAATATTGCACCAAATTTCTACTTGTTATGTTTTTCTATTATTAGTAATATACAGTGACATTCTACTTCCAGACTTGAGATTCTAATGAGGTGTTTAATGTTTTTTTGCTTTATATATTTTATGTCCAATCACTTGCAGTGAATTTTATCTCTAATTACTCAGAATTCATGCTATCATGCTCTGACTTCCTTTAGGGGTTAAATTTATGTGTTTTCCTTAGGTTGTGTGCATGAATTATCCTTATTAAAAACCTCTATTTGCCTTAGCTTCCATGTGAAGAATTATTGTCACTAAGTTCACCGATGTTAACTCCATAGCCCAATGGTAGCAAGCTTTCATTTTTCAACCTACAATCAAACAAAACCAAGTCACAATTCATAGAGTTAGCCATCTAGTATTATTTCTATTGAAAATCATAAATCCCCTTTGAGAGAGCCCTCTCAAACTAAAGAGGCTAATGTTTAGTTAAAAGTGGTTTGAAAGAGTTAAATTGAGTTTATTGATAAGCAACCTATCAAGATCAATTTGGTGATAACATTTTGGTGCGTCTGCCAGGAGCCTGAAGACATATTTCCCAAATTTTTCGTGCAAACAGTGAAGTTGAACTCTTGGAGGTAGCAGGAGATTAGAATTTTTCAAGGCTGTAGAACTACCTTGGCGACTCCATTGTTGAAGAATTCAAAAATTCATAGCTTCATGGTGATTCCATTGGAATTTTGAAGAACTCATATGCTGCCATTCTTGTCGCGAGGTATGCATGCATATATTTTCAGAAATTTATGGTTTCCCAAATTCTTTTCCCAATGATGCATATTTTTTAAGGAATGGTCCAAAATTTAATGGAGAAGATTTGAGTTTGAACTTGAAGCATATATCAGATTTTCGCGACTTTATTGAGTTTCATAGAGTCAGACATGAAGATATTTTCATCATATTGTTTTATGATTCATTTCAAGGGAAATGTAAGCAATGGATTGAAAGTTTTCCTGACATATCTATTAAGTCATTTACAGATTTTTGGCTTATTTTTTTGGAAACATGGATGGAAAGAACAAAGTTGGTGGTAGACTCTCCTTCCATTCAAGGTTTTAAACAATGGAATGATGATCACACTAATTAGGAAGCATATGAAAAATTTTCTTCGACCTTGTCTTCTTATTTAAAATCATTTGAGTGCAAGTCAAAAGATAAGATTCAATTTTTGGGTAAATTTTCTAAGAACATTGAGAAAGACATGGAATTTTTAGAAGATCAAATTCAATCCTATAGTTGTTGGGTGCAGGAATTACACTTAAGAAAACTCCTCAACACTTAATTTGTCAACCCAAGGGATTCGTAAACTTAGAGAGGAAGCATAGGCAATGCCAGAGATGGTATGAATCTTCCTAATATAAATCCCTACTTTCTTTAAAGGAAAGATTATAGAATCAAATCAAAAGAGAAAAAGGCAACTTGAACCATCAAAAATAATCTAAGACTGGAATGAGGAAGTATGCATTTGCAAGAGAGAATTAAACATAAAAGGAAATCACTCCCACTAATGGTTGTTTAATCTACTGAGTGTGTGTTTTCCTTTAGCAGAGACACTTTAGCAGTCTCATTAGATGGGCCCTTAAACCTGCTTCTTTAGAGATTTCCTTCTTGCATTAATTTGTCCTGTAGTAGTGCTTGCACTAGTGCAGGATCAAAGATTTATGTAGAAGGTATAAATAGTGTCTTTACTGAAGGCTTTTTACTTCATGCAAGGGCTAGAACTTTTCAAGGTTCAGAGAACTCAGATCTTGTGGGAAGAAACTGGTTCTTGCACCGGATCAGAGCTTCCTGCACTTAGCTAGTTTACTATCGAATCAAATTGCACACATAAAAGTGAATGTTTCTGATCTTAGAAAAATGCAGAAATAAAGAAACAATCATTTACCCTGTCATAAGCATTTAAAGAAAGAAATAAGATTGCGGAAAGTAGACTAAGAAAGCTTGCTACATCACACCAACACGCACTGGTGTAGGTTCATTTCTCTTGCTTGGACCAGGCGTAAAAACCAATTAAACAGAATTGCAGGAAAAGGAAATATCACACCAACATGCACTAGTGCAGGTATGTTTCTCCTGCTTGTACCAGGGAGATGAAAACCAATCTAAAATCAAGTACAGGAAAGTAAATTGCAAGAAAAGAAAATATATCTACTTCACACAACGGATTCATTTTCACTCAGACAGGAATACATGTGCTAAAATTTAAATCACACTTTGACAATATAAACACAAATTACAAGAAACAAAAAATGGGATGAACGTGCTAGGTTGGCTGGGCCCGAACCAACCAGTGCGTTTCCCTTTTAAGTTAAAACACTTCTCAGTAAATTAGTCAATTCATCAGCTTAAAGACAGAAACACAAATTCTGAAACATGAGGTGGAGCTCCCTTTTATTAATTCATTGAGGCGAATACATGCGTTAATACAATGTCCAGCCCAAATTCGGGCAATAACAAAACAACCTATTACTGCCTACTGAAATTCGCTCTAAAAACTCTGCTCCCAAAACTCTCCTCCTAAGTCCTATTTACATTTTACATTATATAGATCTGATGGTCAAAGGCCAAAACAAATCGTTCAACTGATTACATAACCATCGCAGAATTTAGCATTCGGCCTTCAAAATTAGGTAGCTAACAAAACCGACCGTGGCTAATCTCCAGCTTTTTTCCCTTCACGGATTCGATCTTGGCTGCCTTTGGATCAATCGTGCTGTCGTGGCTGAAGCTGTTCAAGACAAGGCAGTGATCAAGGAGGTTCAAATCTGCCGCAAAGATCTGTTGTGCTGGCAATGGTGCAAGATCCAATCCTACACTAAGATCAATGGTCACGGTAAACACTCTAACTATCGAATAACCATTGGAGATATCGATAAGTTACAAAAGTGATTTAAAAGTAAGGAATCATGTAATAAATATTTAATTAATGCTAAATTGAATTAAAACATGAAGAGTAAAGGTTTATACGAAATATGTCACTATGCCTGGACTGGTGCAAGATGAGGGTGCATAAAAGAGGTGAAACAGAGGTAAATGGTTATGATTTAGGAAGGGGCAAATGGTAAAAAGAGAGCAAATTGGGGGGCTAACAATAGTATTGATGGTCAAGATCATTATTTTCAAAAAAATTCATGCCAAAATACAAAGAGAAGGTGCTGCTACCTTTTTCTTTTGAGATTGATGAGGAATTCCTTGTTCTTGAAAATCAGTTTCATAGCACACAACTAAAATCTTATGTTGCTAAAGAAATCATATATAAGATGTCTAAAACTGCAGAATTTCTTGAGAATTATCAAACAAACTATGTATTCTATGATCCTATAGGTGACTACATGGAAGATTTCTACAGTCCAAATTTCCAATTATGTTTTCATTGTGAAAATTAGACTCATCTTCTCTTATCGTTATCATTTGATGGCTTTGTAGAAACTGAGAGAGGTTTTTGTATATTGACCTGTGTTGAAGAAAAATGACTTTTCGATTTCCAAAATCCTTTTTGATTCGGTCAAAAATCAAACTTGAAGTTGACTGCTAAAACAATCATGTACATAAATTTCGTATCGCTCATTTCGTAGCAAACTCCAAAATCCACCTTTTGCATAACCTTTGACCTTTCTGACTGTTGGAGGATCTTCCTTGGGGCTAATGAGCTAAATATAATTTTTTTTCCCTCCTTATTTCTCCATAAAAACTTAATTTAAAGGCAAAATATCATCTTCAAAAATTTCGTAGCGTCTTTTGGCCTTCAAGCCTGCAGCATGCTACGAAACTACCAGATTATGGAGAAAATTCAAAATTATCCCTTTTTCTTCTAGATTTCACCTGTAGGTATGAAAATTGATATGATGAAGTATGATCATGCAAAATTGCCTCTTACCCTCTTCAAAAAACAACATTTTCACCTTTAGTAAGTTTATTTATCAATAAAATGACTCTGTTTTTTCTGAAAAAATAGGGTTCAGAGATTAGATCTCATCTCCCTATCCTTCATAGATGTTGCAAAATGGAAGGAGGTTGTTTTAGGTAATTATGTTATGAAGAAAAACATCTCTTTGGTTTTTCATAACCATCTCCAGTTGTCCACAATATGCATTCAAAAAACATGTATAAGACAAGAAAATTCTGCATTCTGAAAATAGAGCCGAAAGACATCTCAGAATCTCCCAATTTGTAGTGTCGTTGAGAAGGGTGAAAGAGGTTAATGTTATTTGATATGTTCTTGACAACAACCCAGTTTCTTAAAATTCTTCTCTTTTTTCCCAGAAATGGCCCTTGAAGTTGACTTCTCAAAAGTAAAAAAGCAGTTAAATCCTCAGATTTGCTACGAAATTGTGATGTAGTTTCGTAGCGAAATCTTCCTATTTTGTAGTGTATTTGCTACGAGACTATGAAAAACTAGAAAAGTGGCTCTTTTTTTTATTTGATGATTATGCAAGTGAACCCAAGGTGGATTATTATGGATATGACTCTAATGACAAGACTAATGAAGTGTCTATGACCTATAATAAACATGATTAAGTGAATTTCTCATCAAATGAATGATCTAACATAATGAGACAAGGTGAAGCTTATGACCACCCTATCAAAAAAATTTGAAAACTTGTGAGTGAAGGAGAAGGCATACAAAGGAGGCTCTATGGTTAGATAGGAGCTCATGGGCCTTAAGCTATTCATGGAGGAACCTAGTTTTGTTGAAGCATTCACCAATTCAGGTTGCTTGAATTTTTGCTGGAGCTAACAAGGAATTTGTTGTGTTGTTGGACTGTGTGAGAAGTTTATTTCAAGAGAAGATTATGGATGAAAATATATGAATTATGTAATACTGAGAGAGTTTATTTTCAAGAACAGAACAAGGAAAAATAACCTCCTTCACTTTTCTCATAGGTGGTACCAGTTTGCAGATTCGAAGCTGTCTCTAGGACCTATATTTAGAATCCATAACTTTCCTGTTTTATACATGTTTTTATAATTCATATTTTGGACAGCTAGAGATGGTTTTCACAAAACCAAGAGAGGTTTTTCTTCAGAACATACTGACCTACAAAAAAATCTTTCAGGTTTGCAATATCTATCAAGGATAGGGATATAGGAGCTCATCTCTAAACCCTATTTTTTTCAGAAAAAACAGAGGCATTTTATTGGTAAATTTACTTGCTTAAGGTGAAAATGATGTAACTTGTTTGAAGAGGGTAAGAGGCAAGTTTGTTTTATCATATTTCATTATATCACGTTTCAGACCTACAAGTGAAATTTGGAAGAAAAGGGAAGATTTTGTAATTTTTAGCCATATCAGGTAGTTTCGTAGCATGCTCCAGGCTTGAAGTCTTAAAAGCGCTACGAAATTTCTGAAGATTCTTTTTTTCCTGTAAAAATAGTTTTTTGAATATCCAAGGAGGGAGGTTGATGGTATTCACTCATTTTGACCTGACAAACATTATTTTACCAGCACAAGTGGCAGAAGGAAAATACAAAGGACAAAAACAACCTCGCTACTAAACTACACTACGAAATTTCTGAAGATGCTACTTTGCTTTAAAATTCAGTTTTGTGAAGGATTAAGGAGTGGGGTTGTTTGTTTTTAAGATATTTTGGCATATTAAAGGTTCTTGATCAACAAAGGTGGCAGGGAGATGGATGAAATGTAAAAATTTCATACGCTATGAAAATGCCTAAACTGCCCTATTTCGTAGCGAGGGGTTTTTTGAAGATTTTTTTAGGGTTCCAACATCACACCAGCCATCTAGAGACATCCAGCTTGTGAGTGGGCCATCCCAGCATATAATCATTACTCAAAATGAGTGCCACACATTCAGCTCCACATGTATACCAATGATTAAAGTGGAGATTATCCATTCCTAGAAAGTAGGATTGTGTTTACTAAATCTAGGGGGTACTTTAAATATCTTAGTGATGGTGAATTGTCTCTCAAACATGTGATCTCTATTATGTAATTGTTTTACTGTTAAGAAAACTGAATGTAATAAATAGAAAGTAGAGTCCTATTAGGAGTGTGACTTCTTAAAGGATAGTTGTCCTTTTTATGTTCCAAGAAAGTAGTTTCAGTTATGTTAGGTGTCAGAGTTAGACTTCGAGGATCTAGCCAGTTGAGCAGATCATTTACATTGTAAAGAATGTATATTTATAGACTGAACATCAAAGAGAAAAGGGTTGGAGAATATTGCACCAAATTGCTACTTGTTATTTTTTTCTATTATCAGTAATATACAGTGACATTCTACTTCCAAACCTGAGATTCTAATGAGGTGTTTAATGTTTTTTTGCTCTATATATTTTATGTCCAATCACTTGCAGTGAATTTTATCTCTAATTACTTAGAATTCATGCTATCATGCTCTGAATTCCTTTAGGGGTTAAATTGTTGTGTTTTCCTTATGTTGTACGTATGAATTATCCTTATTAAAAACCTCTATTTGCCTCAGCTTCAATGTGAAGAATTACTTTCACTAAGTTCATTGATGTTGAATCCATAGCCCAATGGTAGCAAGCCTTCATTTTTCAACCTACAATCAAAAAACACCAAGTCACAATTCATAGAGTTAGCCATCTAGTATTATTTCTATTGAAAATCATAAATCCCCTTTGAGAGAGCCCTCTCAAACTGAAGAGGCTAATCTTCAGTTAAATGTGGTTTGGAAGAGTTACGTTGAGTTGATTGATAAGAAACCTATCAAGATCAATTTGCTGACCATTGAGGTTGATGGTATTTACTCATCAATGCTTGAGTAGTTTTGGATTCTTCTATATAAAATTTTCATCCCACCATGTGGAATATTCAGTGGGTAAGTTCTTCCACTTCATGAGATACTATGAAATTGATCGATTTAATAGCTGTCAAGTCTTGTTTCCGTCACTGCTTCAGGTTCCAATATGATTTGTACTTCCTCATCAAGTTCTGGAAATATTGTTTGAACTGGAATTTTGTCACCTATAACCTTATTTAAGCATGAAACATGGAAAAATAGGTGCACTCGTAAAGAAGAATGAAGCTCCAATTTGTATGCCATAGTACAAATCTTTTGCAACACCTTGTAAGGACCATAGTACTTTAGCGATAATTTATTATCCTTCTTAGCTTTCTTGAGGGACATTTATTTGTATGGTTGTAGCTTTCAAAATACCTAGTCTCCTACATCAAAAATTCTCTCGCTGCGATGTTGATATGCTTGTTGTTTCATTCGATTTTGTGCTAAATTTAGGTTATCCTTTAAGAGTTGGAGAATTTTTTGTTGATGCTCGATGTGATCTTCCACTGCTTGAACCTTAGAATTTTCTCTTAAAGATGATGTGATGGACGGTGGATGTATCCATAAAGTGCCATAAATGGGGTCATTTTTGCTGCAGTATGGAAGTGTTATATGATAATTTAGCCGAAGGTAACCACTTAACCCATTTTGTTTATTTATTAGATACAAAAAAAAGAAGACATCCTTCCAAAAATTTGTTCACTATCTCAGTTTTCCCATCAGATTGAGGATGATAAGATGAGATATGAGCCAGTTGAGTACCCAGCAAGAAAATAATTCCGTCCAAAAATTTCCAATGAAAATGGGATCTATGTCGCTTACAATAATCTTTGGGTTTCCATGTAGCTTTTGAATTGTTTCCATAAATGCAGTAGCAACTGTACTTTCTTTAAATGGATGAGATAATGCACAAAAGTGTGCATGCTTGGTAAGTTTATCAACTACCACCACAATGACACTATTTCCTTTGAACTTAGGTAAACATGTGATAAAATCCATTGAAACTTCTTTGCAACATTGAATTGGAATGGATAGAGGTTATAGCAGACTCGGGGTCTTAATTGTCTCAAATTTATTTTGCTAGCAAACCAAACATTCCACCACAAAATTTTGAATATCATATTGAAGGCCATCCCAAAATAATTATTTCTTCACCCTGTGGTAAGTATTTAAAGATCCCAAGTGTCCTCCTAAGGGAGATGTGTGCAATTACAAAATAATATTTTGGTTTAGTTGGGAATTCTTACAAAGATATAAGCAATCTTTGTACCTTAAGGAATCATTTTTCCAACTAAATGTATCATATGTACTGGGATCTTGCTGCAACTTTTGAATGAGTGTCCACACTTCTTCTTCATTCTTCCATTCCTCCGTTGCTTCGGGTATCCAATCTAGTTGGATAATAGAAATGGCACAAAGAAATGCTTCCACCTCCTCATCCTTTCTTGATATTGCATCTATAACAACATTTAGCTTCCCTTTTTGTAGATGATTTCAAATTCATAACCCAACATCTTTGTGACCCATTTTTGCTGCTCTTCTGAAGATAGTCTTTGTTCGAAAAAGTATTTAAGGCTACCATGATGAGTTTTGACCTTGAAGTAGGCTTCCCATTAGGCAAGGTCGACATTTCTTTAGTGCATGTAATATTGCCAATATTTCCTTCTCATAAATATATTTCTATAAATACTTTCCTTTGATTGGATGAGTTTCAAAAGCAATGGTTCTTCCTTCTTGCATTAGAACAACACCAATTCCATTCCCTCAGGCATCACTTTCCACAATAAAGGTTTTGTGAATTCTAAGGCATCAAAATAGTTTTTCTCTTGATCAAAGTCTGAATTTTGATTCTCGAGTGTTTCATTATGTTTGTGTTTACCTTTAGATACTTTCTGTGAACTTGTTTGAGTTACATAGTGAAGTCTTGTTGAAAATCAATCCTTTTCACAAATTTGGGTAGGGTGTTATATGTATAGCTTGCTGATTGATCAAAAAAGAGATTGGTTGTTGTTATATTGTTGTCTTTGTGTCTTTTTTCTTGCAAACATACCAGGTTTAGTGAATACTTTTCTTATTTTTGAAATATCTTATAGATTAGGGGCCGAGGCGATGCCTACATATAATGACAATGGAGAAATCACAACCATTTTCATATTTAATCATGTAATTTCTAGGTTCAACGTACCACAACTAGGCTTGAACCATGACAACTCTACTCCTTATTATTCTCAAGAAAATGGCCAAGTAGAATATGTTAACAAGGTTTTAACCAATATGATCAAATGGATTGTCGAAATTCATAAACGAAACTAAAACACTATGTTTTTTTCATCCTTCTGGTCCTACCATACCTCTGTAAAAACATCGACTAGCTTTACTCCCTTCCAATTTTTTTTATATTTTAGAGGAAATTTGGCCAATTGAATGTGAAATTATGTTATTGAAATTGGCCATTGAGTTGTTACCATCTACATTTGTCGAGGAGGAACATTTTTTGTACTTAGAACAACTAGATGAAACTTGTCGTAATGTTGCACTAGCCAGTAAGGCTCATAAGAAATATGTTAAGGCTCAGTTTGATCGAAACGTGAATCCTTGTTCATATTTGGAAGGTGACCTATTCTTGGTCTATGATCAAGTGCATGATAAGATAGGTGTTCGTAAATTTGAACCTATGTGGCATGGTCCTTACATTGTAAAACATGTACTAGGTAAAGCGGCCTATGAATTAGTTGGCTATGACAGTGTTTCTATGGCAGAGCCCGGGAATGGTATCTACCTTAAGAAATATTTCCATGATTTATCTCGGGAATATTTTTTGTACCTTACTTGTATAATTTTTTTAAGAGTTTTTGCATTATCTTTTTCATTTTTTTACGATTTTATATTACTTCTCCTTCTTATCTTATATTACACTTGATTTGTAGATGTCCACACTCCCTAAAACTTACATTGGCTTTATTGATGGCGCTAGTCATAGTACTTTGAACAACAAACGACATAGAAAAATATAGTGCATCCACTGAACTATTATCTAGTGCCATCGCATTTTTCATTCGACATTTGTTCATTAGGTTAGATTCACAAATCATAGTGTTACATTTAAATGGTGTCTATATAGTAAGAAGTTTATCAATGTTAAGAATTTTTTTACAGGTTCGTCTCTTGGAAAGGCAATTCGATTACATTGAATATAAACATATTCCAAGAAATTTAAACACATTAACTGATGTATTTGCCAATCACGTGTTAAATATACATTTGCAACATTTGTAAATAAAAAAACAATATTCATCCATATATTGAACAATATAAACTGAAATCAAAAGTTGTAGTTCCCATTAGGTAATTTCTATAAAAGGTGTGTTATACAAAAAATATCATCCAAATACATGAGGCCCCGTGGACTTTATTGTACGAATATGCGGATACAAAAAATCAAAATGTAGCCCTAAAAAACTAGCAGCTAAGGATGATGATGATAATGATAGCAGACTATAGCATGAGCTACGTAGCATAGAAGCTGCCTGATCGGTCTTGGAACCCCGAACACGTGCCTCTAGTATTGGAGAGGAAAATCATTAGTCCCAATCTCTAGGATATCTATAGTCAACCTCTCCAAGTTGTGCTCCAGCTCAGTCAAGGCCTCTACTACATCTGAGTGTAGTACTACAATAGCTACAGGTTGGTCCCCCCACCCGTCAAAATGTTGTAGCCCTATTGGTCGAACTGGTCCCACATCTACATAAACATTTCAAGTAATAATCTTTGGATGTTAAAAAATAACTAATTTTTTTTTCAAAATAATAATAAATAAAAACATGAAAATGAGAAGATTTTACCTAGATCATCCCACAGAATCCCTGATGGGAGTGGGATATCTGGTTAACCTCTGTAATCCACTCCTACATATAGGAAATCCTTGATCATGACAATATTGTTTCCAATCCACAAAAAAAATGCAGGAGTATATTTTACCACCCAGCCATCAACAAAACCCAATGCAACATACGTGGATCTCGAGGTCCTACCTCATCTACTAGAATCTGTTGTGGGATAACGAGTGGAATCCTCTCAAGAGGAAGTTAAACGAGAATGGCACTATAACTGAAATTCTTTAGTTTACCATTCTTGGCTCTATTTAGTTTCCCTTTCATGTTGGCAAGTACTCCTTCACACCAATTGAAAATCGTGGACTGTGAACACTCCACGGGAATATGAATTTGGGCCTTTATGGCCAAGTGAAGCACTGCACTTCCACATATTTTAGTGATTTTAAGAGAAATGGTTATCAAATCAAGTCGCTCAATGGTTTTGATGTCAATCCCACCACCCTTGAGTTGGGCGCCATCAACACAATATTGCCTCAAATAAGAAGCAGTAGTCTCTCCACCTAGTCTTTGGCAAAATAATTAAAATTCAAGCTTTCTATGAGAAAGCCTAGTAAAGAAATACATGTCATCGACATGTGTGGTGATGCAATGAGCCCATATCAAGAAACACTTATCCTGGACATCCCAGGTCCTCACCATTCATGTCATGAGCTACAACTGAGCTTTCATTCCTGGAATTATCCAATATTTGTAGAGGCCACAATTTTCCAATGCTTACAGAGTTGCTGGATCATCAAAATTTTCTTCATCTTAGTTTTCATGTTCTCTCATTCTCCACTCCATTTTGAATGATAAAAAGTCTTTAAAATGACATTTGAGGAGATTTAGATAAATAATTGAGATATATTTTCAAGTTTTGGGGCATATTTTTCGTTATTTTTGAAAACCCTCGATGCTTGCACGAATACTCTTTAGCAAAAAGAGAGGATTTGCCCAGTTTCTTACTAGATAAACCCCAGAGATCACATTTCTCGGTGTGTAAAAATTTATCGATGTGCACGATCCCGATGAAAGGAAATCATGCAAATTTGAGGGACCATTTTAAAAATTTAAACCCCCCCCCCACCCCCCCCCCCCAAAAAAAAAAAGAAGTAAAATGAATGATTAAAATAAAAAATTAAATAGATGAAAACAAAGATAATGAAAATATCTCCTACTTAGAGAAGATGGTTCACAATTTCGTCCACTGGTTTTCTCAGAATTAGCCTCTAAAGTTTTGTGGTAAAAACCCTCTTTTATTCTCTCAAAATGGTTAAAACTCAAAATGGTAAAATTGAAATTACCTTTTCAACTTTTATAAGTTTTAGGTCATCAAAATATTATTTTTAATTCCTTTGACCTTTTAAAAGTCAACTTTTGATATTTTTACTATAATTTTGAGCAGTTATGATAATTTATTGAGTTTAATGTGTAGAATATAGGTTAAAACCTAAAAATGTATCATTTTGACTATGATAAATATTTTATCACTTTTTTAGGCTCTTGAAAATTATGAAAATCAAAACCTTGGAGTTCTCTTTTAAGCCCTTTTCAGACTCTCTAAACATGAAAATATCGTTGAGTACTTGACTATTCAAACTCGGAAAAGTAAATGAACAATCGTTTATTCAGTATAGCTTTACCCTTTTTCTGGACTGAATTAGACTATTTACAAAAAATGTATACATTGAATAATCATCGTTAATAGAGTTCTATCCTGCATCATTTTACCCTTTTTTGATCCTAAGAGATTAAATTTATGAAAAATATCACTATGGATTTTACTCATGTTTTTCTCCTGACTCCCTAAAACTAAAAAACACTGAACTTTACTTTCTCCGAGCTTGTTAAAAATCTATGTTGAAAGAGTTGAGTGATTTTTCTCTTTATGTCTTTTCAAACTCTTTAAACATAAAAACGATATCAAGTTAACCCTAGATTGGGTTCGTAAAATCTAAACAGTGCAGGACTTATCAATCATGATGAGACCTAACCACTCCTTCCTAGGGTTCGTTAAAAATATTTTGGAGGACTCATCCGAAGGATGAGCTTACAGGACACGAAAATTTTGTCCTCCTCAATATTGACAAAAATAAAGAGGTAATTTCCAGTAATGGTGGGGGGCAATTGGGAAAAGGTATTCATTTTTTCATTCATTATAACCTAGTATGTCACTCTTGAACATGACACTCCATCACACATGTGTCTGGATTGGGAAATCCATTTGTCTTATAGTTAATTGAACCTCATTGAAAGTTTTTAGCTAGTTTTGGGTATTATCATTGAGTCAAATGCTGCCAAGTCAATTTTCGTTTTGCCATGTGTTCAAGAGAAGTTCAACCTCAGTTAATGCTCCTTTGAAAATTTTATCCCTCAATTGCGTTGGCCATCCCTGAGTTAGTCCTTGAAAATATGTTCTTCAAAACTTGACATAAGTTTCGTAAAAAAAGACCCTCCTACGATAGATCGCTTCCTATCGACTTCATATCACTATCTAGGAAGTTGATCTAGAAACCCTTTTCAGTACCTCGAGGCTTGCATGCCTTAATGGCAAGTTTCTCGCCTTCGATGACAGGTTCTCATCATTGACCTTCGATCGAATTATTCTATGAGTGTTCAAATTTAGGAAATATTTTCACAATCTATAGATTTTATTGAGAGTACCTTGAGAGCCATTATGATTATTGGCAGTTTCTCTCACACTTGTTAATGGTTCACATGATTGATTGCTAATCAAGTGGTATCTTCCATGTTCGACCTCAAAACATTTGTTCACATGGTCATATTCGTAGTTCAGATCGAGAGATGGAGATCAAGACCATGGATCAAGTTTCATCCATATAGGATGTGAGGAGTTATGTATTCATGATTATGTAAACAGATTCATATTTTATGGTTGCATCCATAATTTGTCTACTATTGATATGATTCTAAGGTATTTCTGTACTTGTTCATCGAGTTATCTTTACACTGATTATGGAAATTCCTACCTCAGTGATGATTATATATTGCACTGTAATCCTTGAATTATTGTTGCATGTTTCTGACCATGGTCTTTGATTCGATCATTGTCATGATAAAGCACTTCAATCCTTAAATTAATTTTTTGACGTCACACTTTAGGGGGCAATCTGTTACACGAAATTTTTTCACCATGACACTTGACCTTTAAAATGGATCTCTGGCCATCTATAAACATGTTTCAAAACACTCCCTTGCAAGTCAATAAACTAAAACCATTGAAGAAAATGTGAATTTTGGGTAACAAGGCTTTATAATCTATTTAATATAACTTGCACACTTTTCATAATTATTTTCCGTGCATTCACAGTTTCTACCATGAAACCTGTGCAGAACTCCGCTCTATCTTCTACTTTAGACCGCAAAAATAACTCAATGAAAAATTAAAAAAACAAGTGAATCCTAGAAGCCTTGTTGGGAGAATATATCCCAACTGAAAGCTTTTAGTTCATATATATATTCGAACCCTACCCCTCACATCATGGAGATAATTCCCTTTCATCAAGGAACCCTAATCCCACTATTAGTGTATCACATCCTTCTATTATGGATTTGAAACTTCCTCTTATTGGCCAATAAATTGACTACATGCTAAATGGTTTGGGGAGTTCACAAAAGGTAGGTTCATGTTGTTGGATTTAGATCAGGAAGTTTATCATCCAAGGATATGGTTGGAGGCATTTGGGAGGAACATTACGACATCAAGGGAGATATTGTAAGGCTCTTCTTTATCCTTGAAATAATACAAATGAATCATGTTTTCCATTGTATTGACTTACTGAAATGATGAACAATTTATGTTGCTTTTGTTTATTCATTAAGATAATATCAATTTCTAATATCCTTGATCATTAGATTAATCTTGTTTGAATTATTATATTGCATATGCATTTGATCTCTTTTATGTTTTTGATTGCAAGTATTTTCTAGCATTGAGGAGCCGCATTGGGATGAAGCAGGGATATTCTTCAAGAATTTCACAAATAGGTCAGGGTTCCATTCTCCTTCTTTTGTATTTATGATTCAAACAAAGTAGGCTCAGAGAAAGATTTATTCAATTGTTTGTTTGTTTCTAGTTTTCCTTATTAATCTATGGATATCAGTCTTGTCGACAAGAGGAATTAGTCCGCATAACATAAAGGAAATGGATACTGCATATTACCTATTTAACACATCACCCCCATTAGTTTTGGAGGACAAAAATCCACATGAGGTATGGACTGGTGACAAACCATCTATGTCACATCTCAAGTTATTTGGTTGTGGTGCATATGTACATGTTCAATGGAAAAAAGAACCAATATGGATAATAAGTCTGAAAGGAGCATCTTCATTAAGAATAAATATGGTTTAAAGTGTTACAAGATTTAGAACGTAGAAAGAAAGGTAGAGTACAGTCGAGATGTGCTATTTAGAGAAATGAAGAATGTCATGAAGTAGGAAGTCCTACCAAGGGAATAGGAGCTAGACAAGATAGAGTTTGAACTGAAGGGTGAAGAATCAAATGCTATAGATGAATAGGATTAAGAAGAAGAAGAACCACATACTCCAGTTTTGAGGAGATTGGTTCGGGAAACAAGGAACCAAGAGAGGTACAATCCATCTAATTTCCATTCAATTATTATTTTTATCTGTTATTGATGATGATGCTAGAACTATGAAGGAGACAGTAGATTCATAGGGTGGAATGGTTGAAGAAATGGTAGCTTTGGAAAAAAATGAGGCTTGGGAACTGGTGGAGATGCTGGTTGGAAGGAACCCATTTGAAGCAAGTGGGAGTTTAAGAAGAATATGAATGCAGAAGGAAAAGTGGATAAATACAAAGGTAGGTTAATAATGAAAGGTTACTCCCAAGTGCTAGGAAATGATTATGGTGGTATTTTTTTCCATGTTTACAAGTTAGCTTCTAACAGATTAGTTTTATCTATTTTTGGTACTTTTTATTTTGAGGTAGAATATATGGATGGGAAGACAACATTCCTACATGGGGATCTAGAAGAAGAGATCTGCATGAAACAACCAGAAGGCTTTGCAGTGAAGGGTAAGAAAGAACTAATGTGTAGGTTAAAGAAGTCTTTGTATGGATTTAAGCAATCACCAAGGATGTGGTATCAAAAATTTGATACATATATAAAGGGACTTGGCTTCCTAAGGAGAAAATAATATCATTGTGTGTATCTGAAATTAATTGGAGATCATGTTATTTATTTGGTCTTGCACATGGATGATAAGTTGTTGACTAGAAATGATAGGAAAATTATCCAGGATGTGAATACCCAATTGTCCTCTAAATTTGACATGAAGGATATTGGTGTTGCAAACTTCATTTTAGGCATGGAAATTAAACGCGATTGAGAAAATAGGAAGCTCTAGTTAAAGTATATGAATTATGTCGAGACAATATTGTACATGTTTAATATGTAGGATAGTAAACCAGTGCAGGTTCATATTCCTATAAGTGTAAAGTTATATGTAGAAAAATGTCCTAAGACATAGGAAGAGGAAGATAAAATGTCTCGTGTTCAATGTGTATTTGGTAGTTTGATGTATGTAATGGTATGCACTAGACCATACATTTCACATGTAGTGGGAGTATTGACATATTTATATTAAAACAAGGGAAGGAGCATTGGAAAATAGTAAACCATGTTTTCAGGTATCTGCGTGGCACTAGTAATTATGGTTTGTGCTATGAAGGAAGACTAGGATTGGAAAAATTGTTCGACATGCATGGATTTTTTGATGCATATTGGGCTAGAGAACTCGATTAGAGAAGGCCTAAAAGTGGGTATGTGTTTAACCTATTTAGAGAAGTAGTGAGTTAGATGGGAAAGAGATAGTCTGTAGTGGCACTTTCAACTATAGAGGTTGAATACATGGCAACCACTCATGCAATTGAGGAAGAAATTTGGTTGTAGAGATTATGTTCAGGAATGGGATTGGTACAATGAGCTATAAGGATAGATTTCCACAGTTAAAGTGAAATTGTCATAGCAAAGAACCTTGCTTATCATTTGAAGAAAAAACATATTGATGTTCAGTATCATGTTATAAGGGATATGGTTAAAGACAAAAAGGTGTTTTTGCGGCACTGGACTGATGACTTTATACTCTTGCGACTCCATGTGTGCAAATAAAAAACCATGTGGGAGATTGTTGGGTATGTGTTATATTCTTTGCACGACTATCCCTAGGTGTTGTTACATTATGTCGAGTTGGATGGGGGGGTCATCGAGGAGTGGAAACCCCGCTTGTTGGGGGGTGGTGGCGTCGCCTACACGAGTTTTAAGGTAGTGACTCAAGTATTTTTTTATGTTGATCTAAGGATGGTTGGGTGGGCCCAAGGTTGGGGGGGGGGACCAAGGATGGTTGGTGTTGGGTGCCATTTTTGTACTTATTTCCTACATCTGTTTCCCCCATTTTTACCTTGTGACCTCAACTCTTGGGACTATCTTTGCCTTTTTCCCTTCTTTTCTATCTTAAAAAGTGTTGTTTTACCTTATTTTCATTATCTTTCCGTTTCATCAATTATTATGATGTATCATTTCTTTTTTATGACTAACTGGGATAAATGTTGGAAGAAGTTATCTAGTCTTTTTCTTTCCTTCCAGATGTTATTTGTAGCACTAAATACCTGGAGCACGAGGTGTAAAGAAGTAGTTGAAAGTGTGTTGTTACAGTGAGCTGTTACACTACGATGATTTTAAATCACGGTGTTGTTACAGACCCACCATTACAAATTGTTGGTACAGTTGTACTGCTGATTGGATATCGTCAACTTCTGGATGCCGACCTATCCTCAATTGTTGTTACGCTACAGTTGTCATTTTCCATGATAGTTGTAGAATTCATTACATATTTTATTTTGGGATGACAACTTTTTAGGCAGTTTTGATTGCAATCCATATTCTTCTAGTCAGGCTTTTTATTAAGGAATTGGTTGTAACTATATGTATCTTATTTTGATTAGCATGAGAATCGTAAGATTCTCATGACTAATCCGTTCCTCATTTTTATGAACATGTAACCATTATATAACTCTCAACCCTTGAGTTCAAGGGGTTAGCGGAGAACAATACTACTTTTGGCTTTGTAATTTTTCTCACATTAATAAAAAGATATCACATTATTGATGTTACATGCGTTGTCTAGTTTAATTTCCATTTAGTTTCTATCTCTTCCTACACCCTGCTAGGGAGGAAGGGCCCTCCTCTTTAGCAGGGGTTGCAGTGGTTAAAGTAGCTATACTATATTTCTTATTTTCTTTGCGTATTGGTGGAGTGTTGTTATTTCTGTTCTAGCTATAAGTAGATCTACTTCAGTTTTGATATTATTATTTTGTTACATAGATGTGATTAGAAACACCAGTTGGTGTAATTGTTGTGTGGCATGCTAGGTACCGTTTAATTGAGGCATGATTACATTCCTGTAGATTTTTTTTATTCCTACACGAGTTTTAAATTTCTGCAATAGATTCATTGATGATTCTTCTTATTTTTTTCTTCTGGTTTGATGTATCAACACAGACAGTGCAACTTTCATTGAGATAAAAGACATCCCTGGATTAATAATCTATGTGTACCATCTTAGTCATTTAATAGTGATTAATATATTCCAACATTTTGGCATCGTTGCCAGAGATGGGAGTGATGATCCAATCAACCAGAATTGTTTGTTTGATGATAGGGTGTTCCTAGTCAGTAATTGCTGGGCGGTAAGACAAGAGGTAAGAACATGTGCATTGCTCTAACATACCTGGGTAGGCTCACCATTGCTATGTTGCGGCACTTAGAAGTGTGATTTTTGGGTGTTTTTCTTCAGTGTTTCTTCAAGTATATAGTTGTTGGGAGGTAAGACGAGAGGTAAGAACATGTGCATCGCTCTAACATACTTGGGCGGGCTCACCACTGTAGAAACTGAAGAACTGGTAGGAAGGATTGATACATATAGGGTCCATGTGTGCTTGTATGATAATATCAATCCAAAAACACCCCCCCACTCTAACTAACTACAGGAAATACAGGTCGTAAAAAGGAAAAGAACAATGTAGACTTGGGAAGAAAGACATTCTTTGGAGATCTGATCTCAAAATCAATAAAGGAGCAGTATACTTCATACAGAGACAATAGGAAGATGGGACCACAGAAAGTTGCTACTATATTGAAGCCTGAGGCATCAGTTCCTTTTGTTTATGGACCTCATCACCCTTGAAACAACATATCCACTACTGATATCAAGACTCCAAATCTGAAACAACAATGGAAATCCATTGATCAACATCTGAAAATTTAAGGACAAGGGGAGAACAATGGAGAGCATCAGGGGCCTGAGGAACAACATTTAGTTGATCATGATATGGATTTGGGTAGTGTAGTGAAACAAATAGTCCTGGAACAACCCAATCCTTTATTTATTTTTCAATCCCCTGCATATTCTGAGGTCAACTCATCCCATAAGGAAGGATCAGCCATGGGGGACGAGAATGTTAAGATAGATGGTACTGTTACTTTTGAATTCCTGATATTGGTGACATGGGATGAATATCCTATGAAAAAAATTCCTTTATCATCTCTACCATCCTTTCAAGGGATGGTTGTTGAAGATCCTAATCCCTTTATGTTCGAGTTCAGTGTGTTCTGTAGGAGTTATGACTAGACTTCAGATGCCCAGAAGCTGAAATTGTTTCCTACTACTCTGAAAGGAGAAACATTAAGATGGTTCATGAGGTTGAGTGCTGGCACGTTCCAAACCTGGAATTACACAAGGGAGGCCCTCCTCTTTAAGTATCAAGATTACTATCGAACCAGGGATTTGAAGGAAGAGATCTTTAGAATTACACAGAAGGAGGAGGAGAGCTTAGAAGACTACATGGAACAATTTCATTATAATTTACGAAGGTCTAAATTTGGTAACTTAGCCCCGGAAATCCTGAAACCTATATTCCTAAGAGGTATAAGAGATGACTGTCTGGAGAATTTGAATCTGTTGGGAAAAGGATACATATCGCAAGAATCGCTTGAAGAAATAATGAAGCTCTATCTGTGGAGTTCAAGAGGATTGGTCAAGGGAATAAGTTCAGTTCGAGACCCTTCAGTTTGGATATAGAAGTCCACAATTGGAGGATTAAATAGAGCAGAGATCGAGAATATATTTGAAGATTCTAAAACCGACCTCCTCAGTACTCTCTCTGCTAAATCACTATAGTACAAGTTAAGAAAGAACAAGAAGAAGCTGAAGCATCTTTGGCAATATTATGTCCTCGATGCAAAAAGAAACATTTAGAAATATAATGTGGACTGAATAGCACTAGCTTGTGCAACATCTGTGAGTTGGCGCATTCCACTAGTCAATGCCCAGAACTACCTAAACTGAAAGTAGTGCTTAAGGAATCAAGCGAGGATGTCTAATCTTCCTACTTCATCGGATCAAAGAGACCATGGCATTCGTGACCTATAGGTATGCCTCCAGATTGTTCCTCTTTTAATCCTTGGAATAATGTTTATAATGGTCAGCAATTTCCATGGCCATATCCTACTCCTTCCTCAACACAATTTCCTTCACCATGGAACCAGTGGCCTTCCCTTCCACCAATGAAATATCCTCCATCACAATCTTATCCTTGGAGTCAGAATTAGAGAAGAAATGGCCATGGTCCAATGCCCTCTGCACTACCAATGCAGCAGCAGTTACAACTACCTCCTCTTCAAATTCATGCACCTTCTATATGACCCCAATTACCTGTGCAATCTAACCCCAATCAAAATAATAAGGTAGCTCAAAGCATAGATGCCTCTGTTACTTTCCAAACTGATCTTATCACTCGTATTGGGCTTAATGAGTTTCAGCTTCGATCGGGAAAAGTAATTAGACCAGATCATACTCCCATCATTACCGAGGAAGAATGTGAGTCACATAGAAAGGATATGGTCGATTCTGAAACAATTGTTACATATGTAACAGCTGATACAACACCTATTGTTACACCTGTAGCAGCTAACTCAGGAAATCCTTATGTTTCTACATCATCCAACCCGAGCAGGGCTAGTGCATTTGTGACAGCTAACTCAGCTGTTAGGGTTCAGGATCCTCCATACCCTCAATGATTAATTGAAACCGGGCTAGCCTCACAAAGTGAATATATGTTCCTTAAGGAATTACAAAATTTGTATGTGTGGATTCCACTGTTACAAGTTCTTAAGGAAGTACATATCTATGCCAAAACCATGACAAATCTATGTGTCAAAAATCTTGGAAGGAAACCGAAAGACCGTGCTACTATCCATGTTATGGGGAAGTTGTCTAAACTAATGATTGATCATCCTTTGTTGACTAAGTGTAATGACCCAAGGAATCCTACAGTGACTTTCGATATTGATGACCAACCCATAACTAACACTCTGATTGATTTAGGGGCAGCCATTAATGTAATGACCAGAGATATTTTTATCTCCCTAGGACTTTCTTGGACTCAGACCTACACCTAAAGTGCTTGAATTAGCAGATAGATCTCGTGTTAAGACTGAGGGAATGATAGAAGATGTGGTAATCACTGTAGCTTCTTAGAATTACCCGACTGATTTTCTCATTTTACAAACTAAATCCAACTTGGTGGTCATCCTTTAATATTGGGGAGACCATGGCTAGCCACTGCAAACACATGATATCAGATGTAAATCCGGATCTATGGTGATATCAGATGGGCAGGCCACTAAGAACCTGAACCGTTGCCCCCCAAAAAAACCTGATATGGATTTGAATAGTCCTTGGTGGGAAAAATTTGAACCTGAATCTGATTTTTCCCTACCTCTCATCACACTTGGAAAATCACACTACTTTAAGGATGAAACCGAGGATGACATTATTAATGGATTTATTAGCAATTCACTCTTTTTTTCCTCTATTAGAGATCCAAGGGAAGAAGATGAGGTAGATGACGTAAATATTGAACATTTGAAAACTACTCTACATATTGACAGCAGTCCTCTTGAAATTGAGCCAGGGAAATATTTAAACATTAATCCTAACTTGATTGTTGAACAAAACAATTTTCTGGTACAACTCTTACAGAAATATAAAAATGAATTTGCTTGGGACTATACTAATATGAAATGAATCTACCCTAGCCTATGCACTCACCGTATTTACCATAAGGAGGGTTGCAAACTAGTTAGACAACCACTTCGACAAATTAATATTGCATTTAAGGAGATAGTGAAAGAGGAATTACAGAAACTCCTTAATGCTAATTTCATCTACCCGATTTCTGACAGTCAGTGGGTATCTCCTCTTGTCAATGTTCTGAAAAATAACAACAAGTGGAGAGTCTGTGTAGATTATAGAGAACTTAACAAGGCCACCCAAAAGGACCATTTTTCTTTACCATTCATTGACTAGGTCCTGGATACTCTCTCTGGGAAAAAAAATTTCATTCCTGGATGGGTTCAGTGGCTATAATCAAATACAGATTGCCCCGGAAGACCAAGAAAAGAAAAACTTTACCTGCCCATGGGGTATCTTTGGATACAGAGTCCTTCCTTTTGGCCTCTATAATGTGCCAACAACTTTTCAAATGGAAATATTGGGTATATTTTCAAATCTCTTGAATGATTGTCTCAAAATTTTCCTGGATGACTTTACACCCTACAAGGATGCCTTTGAAACAACATTAGTAAATTTGGAAAAGGTATTGGAATGTTGTCAACAAACAAATGTTTCTTTGAGCACAGAGAAGTGCCACATGATGATGACCAAGGGGATTGTGCTGGGACTTTTCATTTCAGCAGATGGAAGCAATGTAGACGTTGTAAAAATTGAGGTAATCTTGAGAATCCCAACTCCTAGAACTCAAAAAGAGGTACATAGCTTTCTGGGACATGTAGACAATTTTTCAAAGATTGCATCTCCTCTGTTTTCTTTGCTCATGAAAGATGTGGAATTTGTGTGGATAGGGAAGTGTGAGAAAGCATTTTTGAAGTTAAATAACTGCATAACAACAGCACCTATTTTGTGAGGATCAAACTGGAAACTTCCATTCCATATCCCTACATATGCATCTGACATAGTTGTGGGTGTTGTTTTGGGGCAGCTCGAGGAAAATAAACCTTATGCCATTTATTACATCAATAAGAATTTAACTTCGGCTGAGCTCAACTACCCAATGACCGAGAAGGGATTCCTAGTAGTAGTGCATGCTATCAACAAATTTCAGCACTACATCACCGGGTATCAAGTATTTGTACACACTGACCACGATGCAATTATATTTTTAATGAATAAACCTGTTACCAATGGTAGAGTTACACGATGGTTATTGTTGTTACAGGAATTTGATATCACTATTTTAGATAAACCTGGAAAAGATAATGTGGTTGTTGATTTCCTTTCTAGGTTAACTATAGGTGATAACTACACTCCTACTGAGGTTTCTTTTCAAGATGAATATATTTTTGCCATATCTACTCAATCACTGTAGTATACAGATATAGGCAACTGTCTTGCTGCAGGAAAATTCCCACACCATTTATCTTCCAGATAAAAGAGGAAGATCATACAACAGAGTGCTACTTACTCTTAGATAGAGGGAAATCTCTATCACACCGAACCAGACTTTCAGATTTGGCATTGTGTTAGAGAAGATGAGGTCTTTGATATCTTGAAATCTTGTCATGAGGAACCCTGTGGAGGGCACTTCACAGATAAGAGAACAGAGTATAAAGTACTCTCAATTGGGTACTACTGGCCAACTATATTCCAGGATGCCAATAAGTTTGTGAAGGGATGTGATAGCTGCCAAAGGATGGGCCAACCTCTGAAATGAGATGAGATGTCATTACAACCTCAGATAGTGATAGAGCCATTTGTTGGCGAGGAAAAAAGTCTTGCAGGAAAGACCCAGGTTCAAGGATTGAGGCCAACAAAGGAATCCGCTGTAGTCTAGAACCATGCTGGCATTATCACCCTGCTCCGGGGAGTAGAGAGTCTCACCCGAGGCGTGTTGCAACCACATGCAGAAGGGGAATAGATCGATAGCAGAGGAAGGATCAGAAACTCATTATTATCATTGAATTGATTGCATAAACATAGGTATATATGCAAGAACATTCATAGAGCAAGTAGGTATTAAGAAAATAAAATTTTAAATCACCATAACCAACATGCATGCATATGAATTACACAATAGGACAACAACCTGCAATTGTATTGATATCTTCATCCACAACCATAGTTACATAGCTTCCGCAAGGAGAGCTCACAGTCTGATATAGATGCCTTACATAACAGAAAGGTAAATGAGAGAACCCTAGGAACTACAGAGATATCCTGGCCAATCTCCTTCAGCTGCTCTGTATTCCGTCTCCTGTTGCCTTCTTTTCTTTCAGCCGGGTGACTGTTATTTATTCACCCACTTTCACAACTGTTAGTTCCTCTTTTTGTTCTTCTTCAGCTGCTTCCAGCTTCTCTCTTGTTATTTGTGTGTTCCACTTTTTGTCTTCTGCTGTATATCCTCATGCATCTGCTTTCTTAAGCTATCTCTTGCTTCTGCGTCACCTCGATAGCTCCACGGCTTGTTGTAGTTGCGACTTGGTCACGATTGCCATGTGTCATCATGCCGCAACCCAAAAAGCCCTCCTGTATTCAAAATTCAAAATATTCAAAAAGGGTTTCCAAAACAAGGGCCCCAACAAGCCCCGACCACAGTTTCTTGACTCGTCCCCAAGTCAATCACAAATAATAGTCTCTATCTCCATTTCCCCCCTTGATCCCGTGCCCTGTTCGCCCTGTGTGCCCTCATCTCATGCTTGTTCTCTTTGTGCACCATCAGCTTGTTCCTGTTCTCGCTGTGCGCCTTCGGCCGGTTGTTCAAACAAGGGCCCCAACTCTGGGACTCTGCGGAACGCTGTAGCTATAAGCTCAGTGAAGGCCGACACAACTTGCTGCCACCCCTGCATCAGTGAATCCATTTCTTCAACGATCTTGGTGGCAGCGGCCTCCTCTACGTGCACCAGGACAGCCCCGAACATCGTGATAAGCTGGGTCTCAGCCTCGGTAGCTAGTTGTTGCATTGATCTGGCACTGGATTGAATGGGTGGACGGAGTTCACGAATTACCTGCTTGGCTATTGCTGAGGTGGCCTCGGTTTGCTAAATCTGGACCTCGAGCTCGTCTGCCTGGGCATATAATTGGTACAACTGCGTGAGGTCCATGGTCTCCTGAATTTCCCTTGAAATCTGCTGCAGCTGCGCAGAAATGGGCTGCGTTTTGACTGTGAGGGCTAGTGAACACTCCTGCAGACTTTTCAGGAGGTCGTAAGCCTCGCGCACTATAGAGTTGAGGGTCGCCTACATTTGAGTGGCCTGGCCCTGATTAGCTGCAACCTGTGCAGAATACACAATCTCGGGGTCGGGTAGCGCTGGCCATGCGACTAATGCTGCGTGAAGCTCCTGATTCTCCTTGTGTAGGCCGTTGTATGCAATCCAGAGGTGGAAAGCCTGTGCGACGAGGCTGGTCTTCATGACATCAAGAGGCAGCTGAGGGTAATGAGCCTCGATGTCTGGCCATAGTTCAGAAAACACCTGAGTGACATTGCTTATCTGTCCTTCCAACTACTCCTATGATGTTCTGAGCTGGTCACACTGTTCAGTAAGCACGAAAATTTGTTGTTGCTGCTCGTCGCACCGCTGCTGGAGGCCCGAATGAAGTCTTTCAGCTTGCTGGGTCGCCCTTTGAATAAATAAGTACAGCTGAGCTGTACCCCAGGTCTCTAAGTTGGCGGTCTCGGAAGCACCCTGCTCCGGCATTCTTTCCTGCAAGGGTTGCCCACTGGCAACTGATCAAGTAGAATGCTCGGGAGGGGATGGTGGTGTGGCCTCTGGGTGTGCGGAATCATCCATATTCAGATCCGGCCATTCTTGCTGATCAATGTGGCTCGGTTGTGGAGGCACCGTTGGCTCAGGCTGAGCCTCAGCAGAGTCGGACACAATGTGTGTCCGCTGTGTGAATATATCAGTAAGAGAAAGGTGGCGTTCTACCACTGGGTCGACCGGTGGTATGACTGTGGCAGTACTAGAGTCAACCTCGGCCCCGCGTTCGCCACCTAGGAGTTCCGAGATGATGGGGTCAGACACGGTAGCAGATGAATTAGATGGGGCGGATGAAGTGGCAGGCAGATGAATGGTGGATGGAGCGGTGGACAATGTGGTGGAGGGATGTGGAAGGCGAATATTGATGAACTCGGATGGGTCAATGAGGGGTTCTTCTTGAATCAGCACCCCTGTGCTTGGGGGCAGTGGTGGATCATCAGCAGTGAGGTCCACCACCGGATTTGCCTCGGTGGTGCGAGCCCTCTTGGCTTGAGGGGCGTCTGGTTGATCCGTAGGCTTGCTTTTCTCGCCCATCGGGGTCGTGATTGGACTAGCAGAGGTAAACATGATAGTGGGGATGGGGGAGGTGAGAGGAGTGGTACGGGGGAGCAAAGTGGAGCGAGTGAGCTGAAACTCAGAAAATAAAGGGAATGGAGCAGCACCGTTGGAAATAACTTGGGCCACCACATTGAAATTGCGTACCTGTGTGTTGAAGTGGCGGACGACGGGGACGAGTAGTTCGAGGAGTTCCTGTGGTGGCATTGCCGCATCCATCTCGGCAGGCTATTGCAAGGGCAACATCCGCTCAAAGTTGTACTTGGGGATTTCGTCGTGGGTTTCCCTCGTGACCCTCGACCATGAACAGACTTCACAGTGGAAGGTGGCATCATCCAGCTGGAATTTCAGCAGCATCATGCAGAAGGTGTCCTCCGGTACGCAAGTGGGACGGAGGTAAGTATGCCTGTGACTTACCCCGAACCACACTTTCTCGCTATACTCATCCAACAGGTTCCTGGGCACCTGTTGCTGGCTGGCCACCACGTCCGTCATTAGCCCGTACCATGACCGAAACGCCTCTGCATTCACTTGTTTAGTGCTGGGGTCGGCTGACACCTTCCACGGAGTGAACTTCATCGCGAGGGGCTGGCCCTTGGGAATCTCCATTGGGAACTGGACGAGGGGAGTGTGCCATTTCCACATGGCAAAAGCAACGATCAAATATCCATAAATAAAACTATTAGTGCGCTTATATTGCTCCTCACACGCGTTGAACAGTTCTTTTAACAAGAAGGAACACCAATTCAACTTGGTGCCCTGGACATAGTGCTCTGTAATGGAGATAGTGTCCAGAGTGCATTCGCCCTTGGTGTAGTGCCTCATTTTCTTGCTGGCAATGAGGTAGCAAGAGAATCGAATCTCAGGCTTATTGATGAGGTCTATCTTGGCTCCTTTCCCCCCTTGGCGGGTGCCATATTTGACATAGAGGTCCACGTCTCCCAACTTTTGTGCGCGCTTGGAGGAGGTCTGACAGGTAGTCGAGACGTCTGTGCCATTCTGCGAAAGCCCTATGAGATGATGAATATCCTCAGCATGAATGGGAATTTCCTTATTCAGCCACAAGGAACCATTCTGAATGCAGCTGAGGAGGAAGCGTGTGCACTGTAGAGTTGGTCCTGTGGTCCAAAAGACTAGAAGATTTCTTAAGTTCATCAGGGATGATTGCTGAAGGCCCCTGAACTCTGGTAACATTTGGTTGGATGAGTTTCCATCTGGGGTGTAGTAGTGCTCCATATACACCTGCCAATGGAGGGACGGGAATTTGGCAGCGTCTGAAAGGTTGGCATCGATCAAGGCTGCATTATTATATTTCTCAACAAGGGACTCGGTCTTGTGAATTCTACTGTCGAGCTCTGGTTCAGTGACGGCTGGGATGGCCTTCGGCATTTTGGCTCGACGCTGATAAACCTATAGAATTTTCCTTGGTCTCCTCTCTTGGTTCTGTGCATTTTGAGACTTCAACTGCACTGATGCTGCTGCAATTGCTAATTCGAACTGGTCCATTCTCGTACTTTTGTTTTCATGCAAGTTATGTCATCACCTGGCACGAGTGGAGTTGATGATACCCCCTAACGAGTTAATTCCTGCTGGAATTCTTTTTTGCGATAATCGTGCGATCAAGCGCGTGCCAATGGGTATTATGATATTTGCTGACGGTGGCATGCGGAACTGGGCGGATGCGATGGCTGAGGTAACTGCGGATGATGGCAAAATGATTATGGCAAGGTTACTTCCAATTATGGTAATTTATGATGCAAATCTAGACGATCCTATGGATTGACAAAAGTACTGACTGACATGACCTGGACTGACATTGACACGTTTATGAAGCCTACAGGGATGACACGCTAGACGCGCCCCTCCCCGACCACAGTCGGTTGCGGTGTGGTCCCGCAATAGAGCGATTATTGACAAATGATGCAAGAATGAAAAACACTACCTATGCTCATCCCGATTGCGGGAGAGTTATTCGACTACGCTACTCTACGGGTGCTCTTGGTTGCGAGATTTATTGATGAATGTTGGAAGAAACTTACTCCTGGTAGGGTTTCAGGCGTGTGCCATTCACCCATCCCGGTAAAACAATACCGTCCAACTGAGCCAAACGAACGGCGCTGAACTCTCTAATCTCGATGACAAAGTAAGGTCCTAACCAGTGCATCTGCAGCTTCCCTAGGAACTTCTGGAATTTGTTGTCATATAAAAGGACCTTGCCGCCAACCTGGAATGCTTTGTTTTTGATGTGGCGGTCATGCCATGCTTTCTGCCTATCCTTTTGAACCTTCTGGTGAAATTCGGCCAGGAACCGGGCCTCGTCCAGTTCCTGTAATTCATGTAGACGCTCCTGGAGCGATGCTTCTTCTGAGAACTTGAGAGTCATGGTAATTAAAAGGCTTGGTACCATGAACTCGGCGGGGATCACAACTTCTCGGCCATATACCAAATAGAATGGTGTCTGATTGGTCAAGCGCTTCACCGTAGTCTGGTAGGCCCAGAGTGTAGCTGGTAGTCGTTCATCACAGTCATCCCGCTGGGCATTACAGATCTTTGTTAACCCCTTTTTAAGAATTTTATTAAATGCTTCAACAATACCATTGGCCTGCGGGTGGTATGGGCTGCTTTTGTGATGCTGAATCATAAATGTGTCCAACAGTGACTTGACCGTGTCATTAATGAAATGCGTCCCTTGATCGCTGGTTAAATTTCGTGGGCAGCCAAACCTGCTGATGATGTTCTCAAAGATAAACCGTGTTGTTGTATCTACCGTGCAGTCTCGTACCGCCGCTGCCTTGGCCCATCGGGTGAGGTAGTCGGTTGCGGTAATGATGTATCGGGCCTTGGAGTGTCTAGCGACCAGGGCTATAGGACCTACGAAGTCGACGACCCATTTCTCGAACGGCCGCAACACATGCACTGGGTGTAACAGAAGCTCGTCCTTGTGAGAGGGCCTCCCCATTCACTGATAGACATCGCATCGCCTAACAATTGTCTTATAGTCTGCATGGACCGTCGGCCACCAAAGGCCAGCCTGGAGTACCTTCCTCGCGGTGGGTTTTCCCCCAACATGCCCTCCTGCAACACCACTGTGGCATTCCCACATCACAACGTCGCGCTCGTGGTCAAGTACGCACCTGCGTAGAATCTCATTGAGGCCTAGTTTGTATAGATGCCAGGAAATCAATTGGTATTCGGCAGCGCAGATGACCAAGTGGCGTTTATGGAGCGGGGTGTAGTGCTGAGGGCACTGCCACGTGGTCAGATAGGTGGCAATGTTGGCCAAATAATCCGGGACCACTTCGACTCAGAAAAGGTCAGCATCCGGCAGCTGATCATCGAGAGAGCCGTCGTTCTCCCCCGTCTCCAAACTGGATAAATGGTCGGGCCCAACATTCAACCTCTCGTGCTTGACAATAACCTCAAATGTGAATTCCTGGAAAAGTAGAAGCCAACGACAGATCCGTCCTTCCAAGACAGGCTTGTTCACCAAGTATTTCAATGCAGAGTGGTCCATGAAGAACTTGAATTTGCCTCCTAGAAGGTAGTGGCGGAATTTTTGGAGTGAATACACCATTGCCAGGGCCTTCTGCTCGGTCGTGGTGTAGTTCTTCTCCGCATTAGACAACTTGCGGTTGGCGAAGTAGACTGGGTGGTCAACTGTCGTCTCCCCGGGTTGCGCCAAGACAGCCCCAAGTGCAATGATAGACGCATCAATATGCACATGGAACTGCTTATCCCAGTCGGGGTGAACCAGAATAGGTGTTGTCGCCAGCTTTTCCTTCAGAGTGTTGAGGGCCACCCGACACTCCTCCATCCACTGGAATACTTCAGACTTCCGCAACAGCTTTTATAAAGGGGCAGTGATCTTCGCGTAATTTCGGATAAACCGCCTGTAATACCCTGTGTGCCCAAGCAGTGCACGCAACTGATTCACTGTTTCAGGGGCTTCCATGTGAACTATCACTGCGACCTTAGCAGGGTCGATGCAGACCCCTTGCTTGAAGACCACGTGTCCCAACAGCGTGCTGAAAGAAACTGCAAAAAATACATTTCTTCAAGTTCAAGGAAATCTGCAACTTGTAGCACCAATCAAATATAATACGCAACAGGGTGGCGTGTTTCTTTAATAAACTGTATACAATCTAGTCGTCCATGTAGACTTCCAGGAACTTGTGGATATACTCCTGGAAAGCAGCGATGACAATCTGGGAAAACACGGCCGGAGCGTTTTTCAAGCCAAATGGCATTATGTGGTATGCGAACGATCCCCATTCGGTGGTGAGTGTCGTCTTCGGCTTGTCTTCTTCCGCAATGCGCACTTGATGGTAACCCGAAAAACCATTCGTGAAGGAATAAGCTTCATTTCCCGCAACATGATCCAAGACTTCATCACTAAAAGGAGTGGGAAACGGATCATGGATGCAGGCATTGTTCAGACTTCGGTAGTCGACACAAACACGTATATCTGCCTTGTCCTTCTTATTCTGAATGACGATAGGACTCACCCACTCTGCTTCTTCCACTGGAAAGATGAGACCTGCAGCCAACATCTTGTCAATCTCCATCTTGACCTTTTCTTTGACCCGTGGGTTTAGCCGGTAGGGTCGATGCTTTACGGGCCTGGCATTCGGTTTTAGCACAATATGCATTTCTCCGAGGTCACCTTTGATGCCCTTCAGATCGGCAACCGATGAGGGGAATAAGTCCTTGTACTCCTGGAGGAGGGTGAAAATCTCCTTTGTCACCTCCTCATCCCAGTAATCCCCAACGGTCACCAACTTGGGTTTGTCCTCCGTACCTATGTTCAACTTCTTTGTCTTTAGTGGCTGTAAATGGACGCCTTCGGTAGTCGGTTCTTCATTGATGTTCTGCTCGCCTTCCTTCTCTTCGAAGTATAAGTGCCTGAGGTCCTCCAGACTGTCATCATCTAGATCGCCGTCAATCCGTTGGAAAACCAACTCGCGCTTGGCCTTAGAACGTGGTGCAGATGTGCCCCCATCGGGCTCAAGGTTGCGGAAAAGAAATATTCCCTTGATAGCCTGTAGTGCCCTGGTCATCAGCTCAGTCTCTCCCTCGAACGAGAAGCACCGAACAAACTCGGTCGTGACGTCTTGCCAGGAGCTGGTTCCTCATTTCTGCTCTTCTTCTAAGTACCAAGCCTGGGGGACGGTATCTAGGGAGTGGATGAACAGATGTACCCACAGCTCTTGCAGGTATCCCAGACCTTGCCACTGTTCCTCACAGCTCTTCAGGTGGTACCGCGGATCGGAAATCCTGTTGTACCTGTGCTTGCACCGAGGCCCTTCATCTTCTTTAAACCGCGCCCGTAATACCTCCGCCATGCAACTCCACTACGACAGGGTGTTGCGATGGTTCCTCCACCACCTTGCTGACATGGACTGGAGTGCAACGTCCAAAAGTGGTATCCTGCGACCTTCTAGAACCATGTCTTCCACCTTTGCAATAAAGGTATTTACTGCCTACATGTTCGATAGGGTGGGATATTCTCTGAACTCAGCGCCGATCCAACAGACTCGAGAAATGGCGGCACAGCTCCGCGTACTAGTCTCATACCCACCCTGCTGCCAGTCTTCCCAGGTGAGTTCCGAGCCCAGCTTCGAGCTCTGGACACTGCGCCAGCTGACAGAGCCTGTTGCAGTGGGATTTATATAGTCCTCCCGCTTCCCTGCAGTCATCTGATAAAGGTGGTCCATCATCTACGCGTCCGCTCGGTTGTCCACAGTTTCTGTATATCGCGGCCCTTGATACGGGTCGAGGGGCTGAGTGACCCGAACCTCTCCATCCTCGAAGATCATCAGCTCCTTTTTGAGGTCGATGATGGCATAATTATCAAAATCCCAATCGATGCCTAGCAGGGTAGGGTAAGGATCCTTGTCCCCCATAATATCAATAACCTCAAAGTCCATGTAAGTCTTCACCCCCACAATTTCGACTTCGACGCCTTTGAGTCGTCCAATTGGCACAATACAGTACTGGTTTTCCATTCTGAGTTGGATTGGCAAATAGGTTAGCCGTGGCCATCCAAGAGCCTCCCACATCTTCCGCAGCAGGATGTTGACGTCAGACCCTAAATCAAGCATGGTGTCGCTGATTTGGAATCCCGCAACCTGCGTGTTCAGCTGGAACTCTTTTCTCGTTCGTCGCTTGTTTTGTTTGATGCGCTCCACATACTAGGGTGCTGTGTCCCCAGATTCCCTCAGCCCTGTATTCCCCCGCAGTGCGTCTTGCAGGGTACGCTTAAGCTGGTCCTGCCTGGAAGCATCATCAACAATCTTGAGGAATAGCTGAAGCCATTCTTCAACCAAGGTTCCCGGAGCAGTCTGTTCTCTGGAGCTAGTCGTCAAGGGTACTTCAAGGCCCCCAGCTTCCCTCAGCTGAGAAAAAGCCTCCATAGCCTCCTGGAAGTACCGCTTCTGCGCGTCCGGCCGGATCAGGTGTTTCAGGGAGGCGGGCCGAATAGCCCGGTCCGGCTCCTTTCCATGAGCATCCTCTCCCGTCTTCTTGCCGCCCCGTGTGACAATCGCTACATTCTACATGGTCAGAGTCGCGGTTCCGTGCGGTTCGGAATTTACCAAATTCGTGGCCCATTGCCGTGCCCACTCTTCCCACTTCTTGATGAGTTCTGGATAGTCCTTTGTGGCATGGGTGTTCACATGACACTGGGAACACCAGGGACATCGAGGAAGGGGACGTTCCTGAGCCACGTGACCCTCTTGGTCACAGTTGTAACATTTCACCAGACTACGTCCCTCGGTGCAGCCTCCGCGCATACCGCCGCCTCTTCCCCTGGAAGCCTCATTCACCCTATAGGAGGGACGGTCCAATCGATCCGCAAGTGTGTCAAGAGCCCTACACTGCTCAGTGTTATGAGTCATGGAAACAAAAAACTCACAGTATACATTATTTGGCATGGTGGAGTGCTTCTGTAGTATCGGGCACATCCGAGGTGGATGTCCCATCATCCGGAAAATCTCACAGTATTCCGTGGTGGTTGCATTCGGTTGAGGTGGGAACCCCACATAGGGCTGTTGCGGAGGGTATACCCCGTGTGGACTCATTGCTGCGCCACCCACCGTGGGTGGACCCCCCTGGATTTCCGCAACAGAGGGACCCACACTCATGCCACGCAGCCTAGGACATTCAGTTGCGACGTGGCCTTCGGCTAGGCAGTGAGTGCACCAAACGTTCGGCTTAGCTGGTCTTATAGGCTGCATCTCCTTGAGATTATCTGTCAGACTAGCGATTTGATGCGGTAGTCCCACTAAGGAAGGACCCTGCAGAGCCGGCCCCCCGTGATATTCCTGAGGGTAGCCCGCCATGGCCTCTATCTTCATGGCCTGTTCTAAAGCATCCTGCAAGTTGTCAATCTTCTGCTGTGTGAGGGGGGTTCGCGTCAAGGGAAGCAGAGCCTTGATGAACTAGTCCCTCTAATGGTTTGGATTGATCAGGTAGCTGAGTTTCCCGATCGCATCCTTGAATTGCCGCATCAGCTCCCATGCGGTCTCTCCTTCTTTCTGCTTAATCTCCCAGAGCTCAGACAAACCCTACTGGTCTGTCTGGGGTAGTTTGAATTCGCGGACAAAATCCTGCTTTACGTCTGCAAGTACTGGAGTAGGATGGGCCTCAGACCACTTGATAAACCACTGCAAAGCTCTCTCTCTGAGCGTGGTTTGGAACTCTATTAGCTTCCCTGCATCTGGTGTCTGCCGAGCCCTCCAAATGGCTTCGCAGAGATACCAGTGTTGCTCTATGTCATTGTTGCCCTGGCCAGAGAATTCTGGATACTGGGTGAATGACCCAGCCATATTGACTTGTGAAGGGGTAACCAGGATAAACCCTCTGGGTCCTGGTTGCGTAACTGTATCGTTGGGAAATGCAATACTGCTAGTGATACTGCTACGGATGTATGTCATTGTCGACAATGAACTGTTGTGCAACTAACTTAATGCTTGTAACTTAACGAAAATATTACTTAAAGGTTGATAAAGTACCAGGGGAAGGTAGGGATCCTTGCCATGAAAATTTTTGGAAGTAGGTCTGCCTGGAGAGATGAATGTCGTCCGCTCTTGAAACGACTGCTGCATTGCGACGTACCATTCGCCATCAGAACCTTCTTCGGGCTGCCCTCCTGCATCGTCTTCGTCAGTCGTCGTCACTCCTTTTCTCCTCGTCGGGCTCCCATGCACCCGCCATACTCCCATAATGGTCCCTTCTCTTTCCAGGGTATCCGCTAGAGTGTCCATAATCTTGATCCACTGAGGCACCTCCTCTTGATTCTTCCAGTCGTTTTCTCGTCGTCTTAACTCTCGCATCACCCTTTCTCGCCACCTGTCAGTGATTTGTGCCCGCCGATGTGCACGTCGCTCCCTTAACCTTCTCACGGCTTCAGCATTCATCCCCACTCCGCTCTTCACACTTTACGTAGCATCGGTCCCTTCAGCCCTTCCCCCAGCACTGGAGGTTTACGCTTCCATGCTCGACTTTTGAAATTCCACCAGCCGTTCATCCACCATCAGGGCCTTGATCCATTGCGGAATCTCCTTGAGCAGTTTCCCTCTTAACCCGAAATGGAGTATAGCTTTAGCCTTTGAGAAGGATTGGTAGCACTCTGCTGCAAACTCTACAATATACCCGTTCAAAGTGGTCTCTACCCAAAAATCCACCGCACGGGTCAATTCATTGTCCAACCGATGCAGAGCCACCAGATCCCCGTGCACCAACTTGCGGTTTATCTTCTGCGAGCTATCCCTAGGCACCTTCATCTATAATCTCCGCAACCAATTATAGAGGTCACTAGGGAACTTCCCCCAGAGGATCTCGTAAGTATCACTGGCAGAATCTGAGAAAAGGATGAGATCCTTAAGCACGCTTTCCTTTTGATTCGTCAACTCCGCTTACTGAGCAACGAACTGGTCCAGATGGTTATCCCACCATCTTCGTATTTCACCTTCATATATCCTTGATACCATGATCTAGTTCCCCTCATAACATGCAGGTCCCGACAACGGAACCATTTTTTGGCGAGGAAACAGGTCTCGCAGGCAAGACCCAGGTTCAAGGATTGAGGCCAACAAAGGAATCCGCTGTAGTCTATAACCATGCCGGCATTATCACCCTGCTTCGGGGAGCAGAGAGTCTCACCCGAGGCATGCCGCAACCACATGCAGAAGGGAAATAGATCGATAGCAGAGGAAGGATCTGCAACTCATTATTATCATTGAATTGATTGCATAAACATAGGTATATACGCAAGAAAACTCATAGATCGAGAAGGTATTAAGCAAATAAAATTTTAAATCACCATAACCTACATGCATGCATATGAATTACACAATAGGACGACAACCTACAATTGTATTGATATCTTCATCCACAACCATAGTTACATAGCTTCCGCAAGGAGAGCTCACAGTATGATACAGAAGCCTTACATAACAAAAAGGTAAATGAGAGAACCCTAGGAACTACAGAGATATCCTTACTGATCTCCTTCAGTTGCTCTGTATTTCGTCTCCTGTTGCCTTCTTTTCTTTCAGCCGGGTGACTGCTATTTATTCACCCACTTTTGCAACTGTTAGTTCCTCTTTCTGTTCTTCTTCAGCTGCTTCCAGCTTCTCTCTTGTTATCTGTGTGTTCCGCTTTTTGTCTTCTACTGTATATCCTCATGCATCTACTTTCTTCAGCTATCTCTTGCTTCTGCGCCACCTCGATAGCTTCGCGGCTTGTTGTAGTTGTGAATTGGTCACGATTGCCATGTGTCATCATGCCGCAACCCAAAAAGCCCTCCTGTATTCAAAATTCAAAATATTCAAAATGGGTTTCCAAAACAAGGGCCCCAACACCATTTGAGAAATGGGCCATGGATTTTGTAGGGCCAATTAATCCTTCATCACAACAAATATCATACATATTTGTCTACACTGACTACGTTATAAAGTAGGTCGAAGCAAAGGAACTAACTAGAGCTATAAAGAAGGTTGTTTTAGACTTACCGTTCGAAGATATTTTTTTTCGCTTTGGGATACCCAGGGAGATAGTGACAGATGGAGGGCCTCAATTTACATCTCATTTGATCCAAAAACTGGTTGAGAAGTATGGAATTCATCACAGGATCACTTCAACTTATCACCCACAAGAAAATGGTCAAGTGCAGAGAAAAAATAAATTCATTGAGGGAATCTTAACAAAGATAGTAGCCAGCCACAGAATCAATTGGGCCGAAAAATTTCCAGAGGTGTTGTGGGCTTATAGAACAACATGGAGGATTACTACAGGCTTCTCACCATATGAATTCCTATATGGTAAGAATTTTTTATTCCCCATAGAGTTAGAAATAAAGACATTAAGAACAACATTACAGGTCAATCTAGATTTAAGCATAGCGCAAAGACAAAGATTGAACTAGCTCAATGAGTTGGAAGAGAAATGGATGGTTTCCATTCATCAGACAGAGATCATTCTGTAGCAAAGAGCTAGATGCCATGACAGGTTCATTAAGAAGAAGAAATTTCAGAAAGGAGATTGATCTCTTTTGTACGATTCAAGATTCAAGGATTTCAAAGGCAAGCTCTGCAGCAGATGGCTAGGTCCTTACCAAGTAGACACTGTCTTTGACAATGGGACTGTACAATTGGTTACCATTGATAGCGCCAAGATACCGTTACTGGTTAATGGACACCGTTTGAGGTTATATCATCAACCTGCTTCGAAGGAATCATTTGTTAACATTGTCACGGACTCTGATCTTTATGTTACAGTATTAGGGTAATGCTCCCCTATGCAGCCTAGAATTTGGAATTCCAATAAGTGTAGCAGCTGAAAACCACTCTTGTGGCAGTTTTTACACCTATTTAAATAATAATAATAATAATAATAATATAATAACAATAAAATATTTATTATGAAAACCTCTTTTCAGGGTGCAATTAGACAATTTGTAACAGTTGAAAACCACTTCCGTGGAGGCTGTTACACCCATTTTTGTTTCCCTTTTTCAAAACATCATCTTTCCTTCCCGAAATATTTTACAAGATGATGTTACTTATTTGTTTCTTTTAAGTAGTATTTTTCCTAATTATCATGTTTTCCGAAGAATAACACAATGGTTTTCTTGGTTGTTACACATGTAAAAACTGACAGCCATGAACAGTGTTTCCTATCTCATCGTTATCTTGACATGCAATAATAATTACAACAATCAAGGATGACCGCCATGATCAATGGAAGTATTTATGGAAATCACATTAAAATTCCTCCTCAACAATCGTCGTAGGTACGTCATTTAAAAAGGTAACATCATCATTTAATAATTTGATTATTAATGGCAAGTTATGACATTTCTGTGACGACTGTGGGAGGATGTCACCATTAAAGCTGGGGGGGGATAAATCTCATAATCATTTCAATAAATCCATAGCCTTGAAACCGTCATTAACCCCGCATGCATAAAATTAAATAGCACGATAGCCAATTATGACCAAATCCGGCTGGAAAAGGCATTTGCACTTAAGGCCCATTATTTTCCACAATTAGAAATTAATGTAGGAATGTGCGAAGTACAATTTAGTAATTCAAAAATCTTGTCACCTCTCATCACCTCCCTTAGCTAAAGTCTTGTATCCTCATCTAAAATTCCTCATCGGGGATAAGTAGAGCAAGGTGTCGAGAGAAAATAAGTAGTGTTATGATATTACAATTGGTCGAGCTTAGGGAGTGATTTAGAATAACAAAAATATGGGAGGAACAATAGTAAGACATGAGACGGACACCATGGAAGCTTTTAAGAACTCTCTGGAAGCTTATAAGGTATTTAGGGACGCCGGGTGGATTGAATATTTTTAGAAGTTGGAAGGCTCGGATGAGGCTATTGCAATCGAATTCGCTCAAAATTTGAATGACCACTAGACCCAAGTCAGGGGCCTGCAAATTGAAGTAACAAAATAAGTGATTTCCCGAGTGACCACATTTCCAGCTGAAGGACGTAGATGGTTCAACAGGAAAATTAATGACCCTTATTTGAAGGAATATCTTCTTGACGGAGAGGATACGCTGGAAAATAAGAGAAGAGGGGTTAAAATATTATCACTCCCCCAGCCATGGGTAGATGTTTCCCTGGTATGATAAAGTACATTACTTGCGAGGGAAGATCCACATCATCTTCAATTACCACTTCCCTCTACTAAATCATCTTCGGCACTAGCAAAAGATCAACCTCCCATTTTTCCTATTGGGAAACATTAAGCTTATGGTTGTGGTGGTTAAGACAATAGCACATCCTGAAGCCTGTATGAACAACCATGGACTTATCAAATTTATTGTGTTGTATTCCCTAAGCCAGCAGGGAAGGATATGGGAGAAATTTAAATGAAAAAGGCCTAGGATATGCCGGAGAAAATAGGCTGTGACTTTGGAAGGAAGTCATTCAAAAGATGAAGTACAGACCTGGCCCGTCATGGTCAGAATTGGAAAAGAACCCACTGAAAAGCCAATTGGGGATAGATGGCCAAAACAGAGGATGATATTTATCTTTCCAATGGAACCATTTCCCACAGCTGAGAATTAGAAAGAGGCAGCAGGATCATAAGAAGAAGGAAAAGAACCCTCCTCGTCAGGTAACGATGAAACTCATGTTCTAGTTTTAGAACTTAAAAATTTAAGAAAAGAAAATGAACAGTTGAAACAAATATTAGCTTAGGGGAAGGAAATTTTAGTATTTTTATGGACAACAAGTTCTCAAGGATTAACAGTAGCAGGGTATAAGTTCTGTGGGGAAAACACTAACTCAATAGAAATAGAAATGGAACTTTGGGAGGCTATACACAAGAACCTGCTAAGGATACTATTGTTACACAAGAACCAATAGTTAAAGAAGAGCCTCACATATTAATCGAACTAGAAGCTGATACACAAGAACCTGTGGATGCCACTGATGTTATAGAATAATTTTCGGTGGGCACAAAGGCTAGCCTAGTTGAAAATGAAGGGGCTGATACACAAGAACCACTACAAGGAAAATACCCTCTAGAGGAGGTTATGAAGGAGGTTTTTGGTGTTATAAAATTGGCCAAAATTGTCAAAAAAACAATTTCTACAACATTTTTTTATGGTTACGGAGGTCTTGGCGGAGCTTTTAATGGAAATTCAACACAACTAAAAAAAATGGGTGGCTGGAGGTTATTACGGATGTTTTTTTCATCGGTGTGCTATTGAGGTTTCAATGCACTAGTGCGTGTCATCTAGACGGTGGCCCTGGGGTGATCGAAGGTTCCTGCACCGGGCCGTCAAGGTATAAAACCAAACTGGGCACAGTGTTGGTGATACAACACATGGGGTGTACCAATTGGTGTTGGGATTTGTGCGGTGCCCATAAGTCGTCTCAACGCACCGGTACGTAGACTTATAGAAATGTATCGGTGCACTGTATTATAAAAATACACCGATATTTATAATTTGTATTGGTATTTTTGTGGCGCCCATACGTCGTACAAATGCACTGGTGTGTAGTCTCACATAAAATCGTCAGTGCACAGTATCGCACAAACGCACCGAGATTTTTAATTGGTTTTGATATTTTTGCGGTGCCCATAGGTCGTAGAAACACACCGGTGCACTGCAACATACAAATGCATTGGTGTACAGTAATTGACACGCACCGGTGTTTATTTTGTATTTTTTTGAAACATCGACCTGTGACAGTGCAATTTTTGTGATTTTTCTAAATTAATTATTCATCAAAAGTTGACACATCTTATAGAAATATTCATATTAATTAAATTTTGATTAATGAATTTGAATGTGATGTTTGGATTAATTTTTTATATCATATCATAATTATTTTGATTTTTTTTAATTCATTATTCATTAAAAGTTGACACATATATATCTTATAACAATATTCATATGAATTAAATTTTTATTAGTGCATTTGAGAAAGACAATGGAGAACGCAATAGAATAAATTAAAACAAATATATATATATATATATATATATATATATATATATATATATATATATATATATATATATATATATATATAAGACAACTCTTGTCATACAAAATAGGACAGTTATTGGTATCCCTTTGTCTTTCAATTGGGACACTATGTCTATTACATTAAACAAAATGTCTGATTTCACAAAAAAATATTTCAAAAAATACAACACCTTGCTTTGATATCCAAACATAGTGATCATCATTCTTCGCTTGAATTGATGTCATTGCTAGAGCTACTTCCATGACTTGGGTTATTTTCAGGAATGTTTTTTTCACGGTGTTGATTGTTTTCTTCTTCTTCACCTTCCATCTACAAACATAAAAAATAAACTGAAATGAGTGTATATACATTGGTGAGAATAATGAAAATTGCAATATTAAATAATATACATCAATGTAAATCGAAAAGAAAAATGATGTACCATAGCAACAATTGACTCATAAACTATACACATTCTTTCAAAACCATGTACCATGCCATCTTTCAAAATTTCATCTGTTGGCACAGTTCCATACTTTGTTTCCTGCAAGTTTTATACCCCATAACAAATCATATATTTAATATAAAAGTTTTTTTTGTTCTATTAATTATAGATGGAGCTAAGTAAAACAAAATCGATAGATGCTTACAAATTCCACAATTAATTTCTGATATGCCAACATATACTCACAACCCATATTTAACCCAGTTTCAATCAATTCGTTTGATGGTTCTTCTTTGTATGTTAGCACCTGTTTGAAGACATTCAATGATGATTTTTGTAAAAAAACTTAAAAAATACAAAAATGAAATCTAGTTAAGTTGCTATAAGGAAGTAACAATTACTCACAAACTTAGATATCAACCATTTTCTTCATTGTCGTCCTGTTTTATCTGCTGAATGGGTTCCATTTTATTTTCTTTTCTGTAAGAAAATATTGAAAATTAATATTTAATGCTAAATTGTTTATTTATTGTACCCAATGATCGAAAAATTCAATGGTTACATATTACATTTGAAGCACGTTGTTGTTGAGATGGCTCCTCCTGTGATGCAATTTTTTCCATTTCTTTGACCATCTCCTTGTACACCTTTTTGGACATTCCTATTGGCATATTTCTGATATCAGCTCGTTCATCTTTTGAGAATTTCATAATCTTCTTTAAAATGTAACATGACAATAAACTATTTAATTTTTATATTGATATATGAAAAGTAAATATAACAAAAGTGATATTATAAATAATACTAGACAGACATTTAAAGGAATATTACTTTTTCATTCCTTCTTTTTTGTTGTTGTAGGTTTTTGATATTAAAAATCTAACTTGTCTCATTAACCAATTCTCTAGAAAGTCTTCCTGTAGTTTAGATAAAATTTGGTTCTTGGAATCATTGAATTGGTTTTTTTATTGTAAGTGGAAAGAACGTTTGTACATTTGTTCCACTAGATCCCTTAAAATTTTGTAAAAGTTTTCCCCCCTTTCGTTAACCTCCAGCACCACTCCAGATGAGCTAAGGAGCAATTTATTTTCATTCGCATGTTCTATTTTTATTCTTTTCATAGAAAAACATTCATTTTCTGAGTTGTTGGTCCCCGTAGAACATTAAACAGATGTGAATTAATAAACTGTCTAACACATGTTATCTAATAATTTTAAGTATATTATTAATGAAAGTTAAAAAAAGAAACTCATATTGGATCGATAGTATTTTTTCATTCACCTGATTCATCCTTTTGCAATTTTTCCATCAAGATTTTACACTCTTCTGGTCCTAGATCAGAAATAATCTTATCGAGTTTCATCATTTTATGGCTCTACATGATACACATTAAACAATACATATTAGTTAAACTTACATGTAGTTCAAAAATAATATTTTTTGTAAAGAATTTACAAAGAACTTTCCTTTTTTTCTTTTCTTGATGTGTTATCAATATTTTTGTTACTTGATCTCTTGTCAGTCATTTCTTTATCAATCTGAAACATGTACCATATCATTCATTAATATATTTATAAATAAATTGTCAACTTTTCAAGTAAAAAATAAATCTCAAGAGACCGGTGCACTTTTCATGATGTACGCACTGACATCGGTGCGTGGGGGTATTATAAATGCACTGCACAAACAATATAATATATCGTACGGTGCTATCCTCATAACATAGCACATTGGTGCCCTATTTTAGATATGGTGCACTGATTAAAAAAAAATTGTTTTTAAATATTTTATTACACAGTACTTGCACATTGCACTGTGTAATACAATGCACTGGTGCGCTATGTTACGTAGGGCGCACCGATAAAAAAATTCATTTTTTTTCAATAATTCATGCAAGGGCCGATATGGATTGGGATCTGACTATGCAAGTCGTCCCGTGGGTTGGATGTTAATCTAAAATGAAAAGCCCTAATTCTGAAATCACAGAAACAGTGAGAAGAAAGGGCAGAAACAAAAAAAAAATGAAGGGTTTAGGGTAAAAATGGATAAAACTGCATAAAAAGTAAAGAAACTGCAGAAAAAAAAGTAAAAAAAAAAATCAAATTTAATCATGAGATCGTTTGAAATTCTATTCTACAGGGTTTGAATCACCAGAGGTTTGGATTCTGATTGTCTGAATACTTCTGTTCGAACGTATTTCGTTTCTCCACAGTGCTCTCTTGCTCTCTTGCTCCAGGTATGTCTCCTGTAAATCTTTGATTGAAAAGTTTAGCAAAAATAGTGAAATAATGAAAAGTGTTTAGTATTTAAAGAATTGTTTTATGAAATTAGATTTTCGAAAATATTCTTCCGCCCATTTTTCAATTTGCTGCTTTTTTTTTCACTTAAAGAAAATAGAGTTGCGCTTTTTTATTTCCGGTTATTCGTCACCGGTGCATCACTTAATAGCACCACACTGATGCGTCCATTAGTAACACGGCACCGGTGTGTAGTAACTAAAACACACTGGTGCAGAGTAACTAGAACGCACCGATGGGGTTATCTGTATATTAGGACCGATTTGCAGTTGAGGCACTGCAATTACTTTTACGTGTGTACACCAAAATTAGACATGTTGGAAATGTACATTTTGTTGTGAAAATATTTGGGCCATTTATTTTCAAAATTACACCTCTTCTTCTTTCAGAAAAAGAAACTTGAACCTTTCCATAAACTGCAACAAGAAAAGGTGCCCCATGATCTGCTTGCTGACCCATGATATGCTTGCTCATTTGTAAGTTCCGCCTCCATCTTGGCATCCAATTTCCTCTTTTATCCTTTGTGCTTTCTATCCTAGTCTTAAAAAAATTTATACAATCTCTGTTTTACGAGAAACTGGCCTTGAATGTTCTGGGAGCAATGACAATGAGTCCTTCATTTTTCATTTGTTAGTAGAAGAAGACATATTTTCAACTGGACGATGCAGTTATTACATGTGGAGGCAATGGTTTCCCATAGAAAATGAGTATAGGGTTGAGCAGAGGAAATACATTGTAAAATGGGCTATTACATTAGCTTTTCCAATGGGAAATTGATTTGCAGGTGGAAATATGGTAGCTGCAGGTGTTGGTGTCTCGTGTTTTGATAGTTTGGAAAATAAAAAGACAAGGAAACATCAGAACCAATCTTTAGAGTTCCAGGATCTAGTCCTCCTGTTCTCAGAGAGGGATCTCTCAAATGTTTGTTTGCAAAGGTTTATCTTGTGTGCTTAGAGTATTGGTTTTAGATCATAAGCATATGGGTGTATTTTGTTTGTTTGTCAGTTGAATTGGAGACAACCGAACATAAAAGGTATAGGAAAGATATATAGGACAGTAAAATATTTGTTTCATTGAGAAATGGAGTCAAAAAGAGGTCGTAACATACTTATCAAAGGATATGGGATATCAAAGGGCAAATCTAACTTGGCCACAGGATCTTTTTTTTTTGGAATGGAATGAACATTAATGATTTGGAAAGAGAGGCTAATCTTCAACAATGGAATTCGAAACTACACTGAACAATAAAGAGTTCTTTGATAGACAGGGCTAACCATAAATTCTACAAATCACACCTTTAAGCAAATAATGATTTCAAAACAACTTTTAAAATGAAATCTAAGATTCGGGGAACACCCTATTTCCTCAAAGATTTATTTCAAAGGACTTAGAAACATAAAATATTTACTGATAATTGCACTCTAGAAGAGGGAACACCTAAAAACATCTATGATCAAAATTATACTGACTTTAAGCCTAAAGTTTCAAGGGAGTGGATGAAGGGCAAGATCAAAATGTGTGCACTTCCTCTTTGATTCACTACAAGCAAAGAACTTCAAAGGGAGACTTCAATAACAGTTTTTAAGTGGCAGCAGGCAAGCAGGGAGAACCATAAATCATGCTGAAACCAACTGTTCAAACTATTAAGGAAATAAACAAGCATGAAGATTAAAGAGAAATATTAAAGACTCTAAAATACTTCAGCAGAAGAAAACATGAAACAGTGAAGGATGAATAGGTCTAAGGTGCTTCCAAGAGTCATTTCTTAGCCTAAAAATTTCAACCTACTGTAGTAAGAAATTATGGAACATAATGAAAACAGGGGAACACATAAAATGGTTCAGAATACTTCACCAACAGCCAAGCTCATGGATCCAATGATAGAGCCTTCTCAGGAACAAGCATGCAACAACATCATCAAGACCTCCAAGACTTCAATTTGTTCTTCAACTTCAACGGACTATGTATTTATTTGCAGAGTTTCATTATTACAACTTGTGATCAAACAACAACCAACTAAACATTGAATCTTCATCTCTACAAAATAAGTATTTATAGAAGGATGAGGAGGCATTCGATAAATATCTCCTAAGGTAATTATTGCTGCATTCGTGACTTCAGTGTCTTTGAGGGGCTCACAGAAGAAGTTTACAAAGTTTTCCAGACAATCATTTTACAATTAACATCAAAGTTCATGGGAGCTTGCTGACTTTTGAGTTCTTATTAATGTGAGGCACTTTCATAGATTTTTGTTGCATTAGTTTCCTGTGGCAGAATTAACTTCTTGGCAGCGCTAGAGGCAGATATTTCTTTAAGCAATAACTTCGGCCTCTATTTGAAAGGTTTGAGGCAACAGGTGGCTCTGTGGTAGCTGAGGAATCAATTCGCATCAGAATGTAGCGGTGGCGGTCTTTTCTGCCTGTCAAACACTTATAATTTCTCCTGACTGTGTTTTAACTCTAGGAATTAGGCTTTTGATAAGCATTCTTAGCCATAATTCCTATATCTATCTTCAAACTTCTATTCTTCTATGTTGTGTCTTCTAAACTGATACTTTTTTAAATTGCGTTTAAAATGCAGTGTCTTGTCAATGTGCAGAGCCGCGCAGGGCTTTTAAAGGCATCAATGCCCCATAAAGCATCGACGAACAATGAAAATAGAGCCCGGTGGAATAGTTCCCTTTAATAGCCCAAAACGCAGGAAACATCTTTCCCGGCCTTCGGCCTTTCTCTTCAAATAAAATGGGAAACCATTTAAAAGACCTGCAAAACACAGAAATAATTAAGAAATCCTGCGTCTTTGGATTAAACTGCTTCAGAAGGCGGAAGAGAGCATAGCCGTTGGATTTGGACACGTGGACGGTCCAGATTTAATCGGGGAATCGCAATCGGCGGGAGGAGGAAAAGGGTGCGAAGGAAAAACTCCGATGCGATTGCGCGATCGGGAGGGCAGAAGCGATTAAGCGATGGCTGTTGGATCCGAGGATCGGATCAATGGCAGGGAGAAATTCGGAGGAACAACAATTGTGGGAAAAATAAATGCATGCGATGGAAAACTCCAATGCGATTTAGCGCTGGCCGTCGATCTGTAGATCAGATCGACGGCGGAGAGTGAATCAGAGGGTTTTTGAAGCGGGGGAAAGACTTGTGATTGGAGTTAATGAGGACCGTTGGATCACAGAAGGCGGAGAGGAGATCAACGGTGGATAACCAATCGGGGATCGGCAATCGGGGCGAACAAATAAACTCACTCGATAAAAATTTGCAATGCGATGTAGCGCGGACTGTTGATCTGAGGGTCAGACCAACGGTGGAGAACAAATAGGGGGATGGTCGATCGGCGGGAGCAAACAAGTGTATGCGATGGAAAACCCCGATGCGATTTGGCGCTGGCCATTTGATTGGCTTACAATCAACGGTGGAAATTGATTTTTAGAACGAACCGGCGGAAACCCTTGAAATATACGAAAACCCAAAGTTTTTAATATAAACAAAGGTTTAATGGATCGGGGTGGAAATAAAATATATATCAAGGATAGGCGCTCGCTTGCGGGGCCTTCAGATATATGGAATGCAAAGGGCCCGGGGCTTAGTACATCAAAGGCCAATCGCAATCGGAACTGTGGGCCTGGTCTTTCCGATCAACCCATTGTGAATTCTCCGATCGCTATTGCGTGATCGGGTCTTTTTAATCTACACATTTTTCATATTTAGGACACGTGACTTTGGTTTTTGGTTAATAACTTTGGGAAAGTGGGTTTTGGGTTTTATAAAGGAAAAAGCGGATCAGACATGAAATATTTACGAGTTTTTTAAACGCCGGGTCAGGCCCACAGAATATATATAAAAATTTATGCGATCGGGAGTTTTATAATACAAAGGCTGATCGCATCGGGATTTTTGTAACACACAAAACTCTTGCACCTTGAAAGTTTCCGATGCGATTAGCGCCGAAAGGTTTTGGCGTTTGGTTTTAACGCATGGGAATGTGGGGGGAAGTGGTTAGGACTTAGCCCAAAGGGCTTAGGTCCATAGAAAATAAAAACTTGTATTTTTCACAATTTTTTTAGAGTTTTTCCAAGGAATTGGGGGTTTCGGAATAGTTAAAAAATGAGTTTTTAACTATGGAAAAGTGATTTTCATAAAATAGAAGAAGAGGATTTATGAAAACAAGGGAGTTTTGATGGAGAAAAAGGGGAGAAAATGAAGGTTTGAGAAGGGGGAAAATGATGGTCTTTCAGTAGTCTTTCACTTGGAATTAGCAGAATTTCTGAGTATAAAAATGGGAACAACAATGAGGATTTTGGATAGAGGCATGAGGCCTTTAAGGAGTCTTCAAGAGCCAACAATTTTTAGTAATAAAATTTGTTCTTTGGAGACTGAAAAAGTCTTAGCCACCTTTTGGTATAACAAAATATTATAGGTGGCTAACAGTGGCTCCACTTGGGGATGATGCCTTCTTGAAGGCATCAAGAATTTCAGACTTGCATTCTCTGAGATGCTGATCAGTTGCCTCATCCATTGGGCTGCCTTTCTTTTATTGAATGATCTTCTTTTGCTGTGGAAATGCTAACAACCATGGAAAACAATGGATCTTTCATCAACAAGCTTTCTACCTACCCAATCCTACTGATCTAACATTTTTTTCTTCCTTAAAGTGCACTTGGATTGGCAAACTCTCTTTCAACATTTTATTCTTTTGAAAGCAAAAAATGTAATCTATTTCTACTGCTTATTTCTTCATGAAATCAGATTAAACAGTTGAGCCCATATGCTTCTCTACCTAATTGAATAATCTGTTAGGATTAAACAGTCTAACAGATTTTTATTCTCTAATTGCTAAAGCGGAAATTTAAAAAGCATACAAGTTAGGATTGAACAGTCTAACTTGATGCTGAACTATGGCATAAAAACAAGCTGCACATAGATTTTTATTTGTAGAAAATTAAATCAAAATGATGAAGGCTTAAGATCTAAAAATTAAAAGCACCTCCTTTATCTTTTTACAACTTTGTTTTGACTTTATTTGAGCTTTTTTTCTTCCATCAACTGGTTCAGATTTTGAGCTGATCAGAACTAGTTTTACATCTTTTGTGACCTAGGATTTACAACAAATTTGAGTCATTCTCTTTGGAAACTGAGGTTCATATTTTGAGCATGTTTGAACCTTTAATTTCTATCCTAATCTATCTACTGATAAGCCAAGATTAGACAGTTTGGAAAATCGAATTCACTATCCTATCAACAGTAAATTGAAAACTAATTAGTCAAGATTAGGCTGTTTGACTAACTAGAAGTGTGTTTTGTAGGAGTGGCATTTAAGCTTGCACACTTTCAGAATTCATTTCTCTTTTTTGGTATGGGGCTGTACCTTTCTTGTTTTAAAATCTTCCCTCTTTTCTCTTTTCTATTGTTTTTAGATTTTTCTTTGTTCTTACAAGACAAAAATCAACAACTAACTAAATTCTCAAAGCTAAGCTTTATTTCTTTCCTATCTAACCTAATCTAACTTGGAACATTTACATGTTTTAGCTGATGAACTCTCTTTTCCAGTACAAACAATCCAGCAAACGATTCCATGATTGGTCCTTCTTCATCTCCTTGGGCAGGTTGGAAAAACAGGGCCACTCCCATTCTTTTTGTTTTTTAGCAGCAGTGCTAAATAATCCTCTTGCTTTTGGTAATATACTGCTCCTAATAACCTTTATCCCTTCTTCAAATATTTTCAAGAAATGAGCATAGGGATCTTGAAATAATACTTGGTTGTGAGTGTTTGGAAGATATGTTTCAACCAGGATCATCTCTTCTTTCTCCACTGGATTAAGGCAAAGATTCTTATGAGGAATAAAAACTTACTCATCTTCATTATAATCTGAACTAGAGGATTCATCATATATTGCAGTGTTGTCCTCTTGTAGTCCTGGTATGCTCTGATTCAGTGGACTGTGCTCTGTGAAGAGATCATCATATTCTTGAGCAGGGGTATCTTTTATTACCTCAACCCTTTCAGGAGGAGGCTCCTTATATGTATCATGTTCAAGAAATTCCTCTTTATTCTCATCCCCAATATTACAACTAATAGATAGCTTATTCCCAATTATGTGAAAGCTATTTCTGATGAATTGGATTGTCTGATTGCTGCTCTCAAGCTGATGATAATGAAATTCATGACACCAATCTACTACTGGTTTCCCTGCATGATTAGTTTCTGTTTGAAGCTCATCATCCTCATCAGATTGATCAGAAGTTGAAAAATCATTAGTGTACACAATTTCACCAATCAAACATATTGGGTCATCAGTTTGTTCTTTTAGCTGATCTACAAGTTTATTTTCTGTTTCAAGACAACAAGATTTAATAGGTAAATGAGCAGAAGTGTTTTGTTCTAATAAAGAATTGAGGGCTGGCTGTTTATCTAATATCTGATCAATTTCTTCCTCTGTCAAAAGAGAAGGAATTTCCTCTTTGCTTTGGACAGAAGAACAACAGTCCTCTCCCTCTTGTGTTAACTGGTCTTGAGGTTGGATGTATTCTTGAGCCTCTTCTAGGGGATGATTACTTGGGCTTGTAGGGGAATTTTGAGGATTCTCCTCCTTTTCCTGATCTATCTCAATTTCAAACAATACCTCATGATTTTCATGGCAATCACTTTGACTGTAAATTTCACGAGTTGTTTCAAGTATATTGTCAGGATGCCATCCTTGTTTAATAATCTGAAATGAGTCATAACATAAAGGAAGAGAATCTGGTTGTGTTGTCTCTTCTCCTATTTTGGATTTTATCAGTTCAAAATGGCTTATGTTTTCCTCAAGGTACTGCTTACTATTAGTTTTTTCAATTTGGTCATGAATTTCTCTTAATAGCATTGTACAAGATATGGGTAGGTAATCAGGAATTTCCTGACAACCTTCTTCATTGCTTTCTTTGTAATCTTGTTCATCGTACATATCTTGTAAGGTTTGGGTTTGTTCTTGATTTGAAAGGAGCATGGGCTGCTCTAGATCATCAATATTCAAATTAGCCCTCATTCCATTTAATTCTTTTCCCAAGCATATACACCGTTTTTTTCATCATGACCAGCAATTTTTCTTTTTTGTTTTCTCTATATTCTTGCTCACCTTCTTCTATAAGGTCTTGGTTTAGTTTAGCTTCTCTGTCCATTCTTGGATCCATGTTTATAATAAGAGGTCACTGTGTCTTTCTAACCAGTTCAGAGTCCTTTACCAGTGGAGTTATTAGGTCTTTTGGGATTGTGGAGTCGCTAGGTGGAAGATTTTGAAATTTGCTGTCCACCAACAACATGATTGGGTTTGCTCAATGCATTCCCAAGGGAGTCTACAAGGACTGGAAGGGTAATAGGGCTACTAGAGGCTAGTGGAGTCACCAGGTGGAAATTTTTTAGCTTTTGTAAAGGTAAAAATTTTTATGGTTCCACCACCATGTTTATTATGAAGCCAAACTGAATTATTTTTGGGTATTTTCCGAGTTTCTATGGTTTTTTGAAAGACTAATGAGTTTATAAGAGCTTGCTAGGAAACTATGAACTCAGGGTCCCACCGTGATCTCCATTATGTTGGTGTGAGCGGTGGGATAATTCCAGAATGTGTTCTTTATCAAGTTAAGGGGCTAAAGAGCTTTACGAAGTTTTTTCAAACCACTGTATTCTCAGTAGGTCCCACCGTGATCGCCATTATGTTGGTGTCCCGTGTTTTGATAGTTTGGAAAATCAAAAGACAAGGCAACATCAGAACCAATCTTTAGAGTTCCAGGATCTAGTCCTCCTGTTCTCAGAGAGGGATCTCTCAAATGTTTGTTTGCAAAGGTTTATCTTGTGTGCTTAGAGTATTGGTTTTAGACTAGTTATTAAGTGCAGGTATTTTGTTTGTTTGGTTGGGTTGAATTGAGACAGCAGAACATAAAAGGTCTAGGAAAGATATATAGGACAGTAAAATATCTATTTCATTGGGAAATGGAGGCAAAAATAGGTCATAAAAAACTCATCAATGGATATGGGATATCAAAGGGAAAATCTAACTTGGCCACAGGATCCTTTTGTTTTTGGAATGGAATGAACATTAATGATTTGGAAAGAGAGTTTTAATTCTCAACAAAGGGAATTTGAAAGCATAATTTGAAACAATAAAGAGTTCTTTGATAGACAGGGCTAACCATAAATTCTACAAATCACACCTTTAAGAAAACAGTAATTTCAAAACAACTTTCAAAGTAAAATCTAAGATTCGGGGAACACCCTATTTCCTCAAAGATTTTATCTCAAATGACTTAGAAAACATATAAGATTTATTGATAATTGCAGTCATAGAAAGGGGAACACCTAATACATCTATGATCACAATTATAACGACCTTTAAGCCAATTGTTTATGTGAGGACAAAGGGCAAGATCAAAACAGACCTCTCTGATTCATTGTAAGCAAAGAAATTCAAAGGGAGACTTCAATAACAATTTTTAAGTGGCAACAGACAAGCAGGGAGAACCATAAATCATCCTGAAACCAATTGTTGAAACTATTAAGGAAATAAACAAGCATGAAGACTAAAGGAAAATATTAAAGCCTCTAAAATACTTAAACAGAAGAAAACATAAAACAGTGAAGGATGAACAGGTCTAAGGTGCTTCCAGGAGTCATTTCTTAGCTTATTATTTTCTATCCTACTGTAGTAAGAAATTTATGGAACATAATGGAAACAGGAAAAAACATGAAACAGTTCAGAATACTTCACCAACAGCCAAGCTCATGAATCCAATGATAGATCCTTCTCAGGAACAAGCATGCAACAACATCATCAAGACCTCTAAGACTTCAATTTGTTCTTCAACTTCAACGGACTATGTATTTATTTCAAAGAGTTATAGTATTACAACTTGTGATCAAACAACAACCAACCAACCAACAACTTCTCATCTTCTATAGAAGTATTTATAGAAGGATGAGGAGGTGAGATATGATAAAAGATCTCCTAAGGTAATTAATACAAATTCAGGACTTTTTGGCCTTTTGAGGGGCTCAATGAAGAAGTTTACAGGTGTTTCTCTGTATTAACTGTTTTACAATTAATATCAAAGCTCGATGGGAGCTTTGTTGACTTTGAGGCTCTGCATAATGTGAAGTAATTCTGTAGATATTTTTTGCATTAGTTTCTTGTGGTAGAATTAACTTCTTGGTAGCGCTGGAGGCAGATATTTCTTTAAGCAATAACTTCGGCCTCTGCTTGAAAGGTTTGAGGAAACAGGTGGCTCTATGGTAGCTGAGGAATAAAATCGCCTTAGAATGCAGCGGTGGCGGTCTTTTCTGCCTGTCAAACACTTATAATTTCTCCTGACTGTGTTTTAACTCTGGGAATTAGGCTTTTGATGAGCATTCTTAGCCGTAATTCCCATATCTGTCTTCAATCTTCTGTGTTGTGTCTTCAAAAATGATACTCTTTTAAATTGTGTTTAAAATGCAGTGTCTTGTCAATGTGCAGAGCCGCGCAGGGCTTTTTTAAAGGCATCAATTCCCCATAGAGCATCGATGAACAATGAAAATAGAGCCCGACGGAATGGTTCCCTTTAATAGCCCAAAACGCAGGAAACGTCTTTCCCAGCCTTCGGCCTTTCTCTAAAAATGGGAAACCATTTAAAAGACCTGAAAAACACAAAAATAATTAATAAATCCTGCGTATTTGGATTAAACTGCTTCAGAAGGCGGAAGAGAGCATAGCCATTGGATTTGGACACGTGGACGGTGCAGATTTAATCGGGGAATCGCAATTGGCGGGAGGAGGAAAAGGGTGCAAAGGAAAAACTCCGATGCGATCGCGCGATCGAGAGGGTAGAAGCGATTAAGCGATGGCCGTTGGATCCGAGGATCAGATCAACGGCAAGGAGTGAATCGGAGGGATAGCAATCGGGGGAAAAAATAAATGCATGCGATGGAAAACTCCGATGCGATTTAGCACTGGCCATCGATCTGCAGATCAGATCGATGGTAGAGAGTGAATCGGAGGGTTTTCGAAGCGGGGGCAAGACTTGTGATCGGAGTTAATGAGGACCATTGGATCACGGAAGGCAGAGAGGAGATCAATGGCGGATAACCAATCGGGGATCGACAATCGGTGCGAACAAATAAACACATGCGATGGAAAACCCCGATGCGATTGGGCGCTGGCTGTTTGATCAGCTTACAATCAATGGTGGAGATTGATTTTTAGAACGAACCAGCGGAAACCCTTATAATATACCAAAACCCAAAGTTTTTAATATAAACAAAGGTTTAATGGATCGGGGCGGAAATAAAATATATATCAAGGATAGGCGCCCGCCTGCGGGGCCTTCGGATATATGGAACGCAAAGGGCCCGGGGCTTAGTACATCAAAGGCCAGTCGCAATCGGAACTGTGGGCCTGGTCTTTCCGATCAACCCATTGTGAATTCTTCGATCGCGATTGTGCGATTGGGTCTTTTTAATCTACCCATTTTTCATATTTAAAACACGTGACTTTGGTTTTTGGTTAATAACTTCAGGAAAGTGGGTTTTGGGTTTTATAAAGGAAAAAGCGGATCAGGCATGAAATATTTACGAGTTTTTTAAACGCCGGGTCGGGCCCACAAAATATATATAAAAATTTATGCGATCGGGATTTTTATAATACAAAGGCTGATCGCATCAGGATTTTTGTAACACACAAAACTCTTGCACCTTGAAAGTTTCCGATGCGATTAGCGCCGAAAGGTTTTGGCGTTTGGTTTTAACACATGGGCATGTGGGGGGAAGTGGTTAGGACTTAGCCCAAAGGGCTTAGGTCCATAGTAAATAAAAACTTATATTTTTCACGAAATTTTCAGAGTTTTTCCAAGGAATCGGGGGTCTCGGAATAGTTAAAAAATGAGTTTTTAACTATGGAAAAGTGATTTTCATAAAATGGAAGAAGAGGATTTATGAAAACAAGGGAGTTTTGATGGAGAAAAAGGGGAGCAACTGAAGGTTTGTTTGGAAGAGGGGGAGACAAAAAATGATGGTTTTATAGCAGTTTCTTCTCATGAAATCAACAGAATTTCTGAGTATAAAATGGGAACAGCCAAGAAGATTTTGGACAAAGGCATGAGGCCTTCAAGAGTCCTCAAGAGCCAACAATTTTTAGTAATAAAATTTGTTCCTTGGAGGCTCAAAACGTCTTAGCCACCTTTTGCTATAATCAAATATTATAAGTGGCTAACAGCAGGTATCTATGCTTTTCTTCCCATAGAAATGGTCACTAGATTTCCATTTATAATACAAGCAGAATTTTACTGGTTTCATCCAGAGAGAGCATCATTTAAAAAAAAAAATGGAACCAGGGAATCCTTAAGTGTATCCCATTCGCATTTTGTTCAGCATTTCGTTCTTTGATAAGTGCTAATTCACCTATACTTTCAAAAATTTTGATTTTTGGGTACCTTCCATGTGATATTCCTCGTTATCCGTAGGACCACAGTTCAGACAAGTTAGACATACCATTCAAGTTCAATTGAAAGCCGAATATGTGATTTTATTGGACGTCAGCTTTGCCAGTAAAATTTTATGTAAGCCAACCAAAGCTCGAACAATACTCCCAGCTGATTTTAAATGATTTTCTGGAGAATATTTCCCTTCATGGGACCTTCCAGCCTGTTCAACAATATCAATTGATATTTCTCTGCTATCCTTAAGGGAATGAGAATCCTTCCCTTCATGGTGCCTCTTGGCTTTATCGACTGCCTCGATTGATATTTCTCTACTGTCCAATCTTTCCCTGCCATCCTTGTAAGAATGAGAATGGTTACCTTCATGTGATCTCTTAGCCCATTCAAGTGAATCAATTGATCTCTCTCTAACATCCCTTAGTGAATAGGAATCCTTTCTTTCGAAGGATCATTTCACCTTGCTAGTCGCCAGAGTGTCGACAGGTATTTCTCTGCCATCAACTCTTCTCTCCCTTTCTCTATCATGGACCTCTTAACCCTATCGTTGGCCTCAACCGAATGCTCTCTTCCATGATCAAGAAAATAATTACCCTTGTGACCAGTCCTCTTAACCTTATCGCCAGTCTCAACCGAGCTTTCTTGACCACCCTTCTCATATTTTTCATAAATATTTTCTCCTTTTTTACTCTGTCGAGCTCAGTAGTCGTTTGCATCCCTGTAAGTGTCCTTTTCCATCTTTCTGTTTGAATCACTCATTTTATCTTTTATAAACTTCTCAGCCAAAATTCGAACTCTCATCTTTTAAAACCCTCATCTCCTTATAAAATTATTTCCCGTGATTCGAACCCTCTGCTGCTCCCATATGACACTTTACAAAATAAATTTTCCTTCTTAGAAAAGATATTTCAATGACATACTTGGTTTGTACGAGGTTTTATTTAACCCTATTTCGGTGTGCGGGCTTTTATAAGCGCACCAGTGCAGTTTTGTAAGATCGTGGTTTATGTTTTGGTGCGGTGTTTTATGACGCACCGATTCAGAAGAGTTGTGAAGCATCGGTGCGCTACAGTACTAAGACACACCGGTGCAGGTTATGATGATAAGCGCACTGGGAAAAAAGCCAGGAACCTCCACTAGCAATGGCATACTATATAAAGTTCTTTTTTTTTGGTATATAAGATCATAATAAAATAATGATAATTCTAAAGTACATGAATTTATTTGCATTATTTTCTAAACTTCATTAGGTTACAAAAATTCATATTATTCTAGATTTATTATTTTACAATTATTTACAAATTTACAAATTTAAAAATTTTAATAAAATCATTTCACATTAATACAATTAAAATTTTACAAAAATTTTACATACAATTACAATTAAAATTAGAATTACAATTTTACAATTTCACATACAATTACGATTAGAATTACAATTACAATTTTAGAATTTTACATACAATTACAATTACAATTAAAATTTTACAATTACAATCATTTCACAGTAATACAATTAAAATTTTACAAATATTTTACATACAATTAGAATTAGAATTAGAATTACACTTACAATTACAATTACAATTTTACAAATATTTTACATACAATTACAATTACAAATACAATTACAATTTTAGAATTTTACATACTAATCAGGAGATCATGTACATTGTTCAAAAATTCTCAAAAATGAAAGTGATCAGAAGTGGTTGGAAAATTAGTGATCGATAAGGTCTCGTTGCTGTGATTCTGGCGCCATGAACAGTTTTATGAAGGTTTGAAAAGCCGAGTAAACTCCAAAAAAATGACTTTGATCAAGTTTGACTTGGTAATTTGAAAAATTAAAAAAAGAATATTCCAAGGAATATTCCTATAATATTTCCTGGAATATTTCATAAGGACCAATTGTTGAAGGCCAAGTGGCAACGTATTACAGGATAGAAGGTTGACTGTGTTAATTTTTGGCCAATTAAGGGCTACCATGTGGTAGGCCTGGAGGTCGCCACGTGGCCCCAGGCTAGAGAATGGAGTGGCAATTGTAAAATTTTTAGAGTTAAACAGGTTTGAACAACGGACCTCCCGCACGCAACACCTACGTCTCAAATAACCCGCCTGCACCGTATTTCTTAACCATTATAGGCTTAACGTTCATTTAATGTTTAATGTTTGTTGTGGCGGGGGTTGTGGAGGCTAGCCCCGAAGGGCCAGCCCCCCACTCCATATGACCCGGTGCCTACAACCATAGGCCTCCTCCTCACCGGTGGCTAATCCAACCATTTCCTCAGTGGTTAGAACGGGGGCGGTCACATGCATGACCGCTATATTAAATGTAACGTGCGTGCAAATGCCAAATGGTTTAGCCTGGCGATTAATGCAAACCGTTAAATCCGATGGTTAATCCACAAAGACTGGTCACATGCGCCTCTGACATTTAATTTAACTGCAATCCGTCTGGCGGTTTCGGCTGGTGGACCCCCAAAATATAGTGTCGTTTCCAATTTAGTCGGCCTATCTAGAGTTTCTCCACATTCAGTGGAGTTTTTTAAGGGACATTGGGCAGTTTACTATTTTGGCCATAACTCCTTGGATATTCGATTAATTTTGATGTATGAATAGTCAATTTTTGGTATTCGTGAAATTTTGAACACATTGGCAGAGGTTTCAAAGCCATCAGAGGTCATATTGTGTAGGTTTAGCTTCTGGAGAGGTCAAGGAGCCACCATGGCCACTAGGGTGTTTTCAGTGTATTGAGCATCCATTCTCTGTTTTATGCAAATGAATAGTCATTCCTGGCTAATTCAACGATTATAAAGCTATTTGTATAGAGAGAATAGCCATTCAAGGCTTTTATTCACATGTACTTAGCATTTTTTGAGAAATAAGATATGAGTGACATGTCATAGGGAGTTGGACCAGCAGATGTTGCCTAGGAGGGGTGACTGCATCAACTTTGATGGGTATTGTTACATGTGATGTTTAAGTCTCTGTTATTTAATTTTTTACATTGTTTTACAAGCAATTTACATCCTTTAACCTCACACTGAAATTTTTTTAACTAAGATAAAACCATTTGTTTCACTTGCAAACTTTAGTAAACCTTATGCACACAATTTAGTTACTATTTGCATACTTAGCACAACAGAACTAATACATTCCATTCATATCAAGTTGGTATTAGAGATAGAGTTTTACTCTTAGTATTGTTATTGTACAAATTTTTTTTAACAGTTTGCAAGAGTTTTAATGCTTATTAGGCTAAATATTAAGATAGGAGAAGGTCAATTGGTGAAATCTCAAAGAAATCCTCATCCAACGAGGGCAAGAGTGTCATTATATCCACCTTCAATTTCACCTCAAAGAGAAGTAGAGGAAGCCATAAGCTTGTCTTCAAGGGAAGGAGAAATGCATGAATAAGTTGATCCCAAGGAGGAATAAAGAGTGTTCAGAAAATCATTTCTTGACTTCGCTGAAATGGTGAGAGTTCTTTATCAAGAAAGAAATGAAAGACTAGATGGAGAAGGATTCAAACTTCACAAGGAAGGAGAGGGATCTTCAAGAGGCCACAATGATGAAGATAAATCCAAGAAGGGTAATGGAAGAAATGGAGACAATGGAAAATCGCCATCATCACCCTCATCTTCATATTCATCTTGATCTTCATCAACCTCTACATCATCTTCAATACACCATAAGTCAAAGAACACGGGTAAAATTCCTTTTCTTAAACTTGATGTTAAGTTTGAATTGCCAAAGTTTGATGGTGAAGTTAATGCAGAAAATCTAGATAATTGGATTAGGAAATTAGAGGTCTATTTGAGAATTCAAAATTTTCATGATGACGAAACCAAAATCCAATTAGCTTCATTGAAAATGGAAGGTGCAACTCTTGTTTGGTGGGAAGCCAAGACAAAGGAGGAGATAAAAAAATATGGTAAGATTATCTTATCATGGAATGATTTCATTTATGCAATAAAACAACATTTTTATCCATTAGCTCACATGAGGAAAGCCATAATGGACTGGAAAAATTTTAAACAGTTGAAAGGAAAAAATGTTCAAGTGTATACCCAAGAATTTAGAAGAAGAGCTCTTTTAATTGGATTAGATTTGCATAACCAAGACACTTTACTCAAGTATATAGGAGGTTTTCATACTTACCTAAGACATACCATTCTCATGTTTAACCCTACAAGCTTAGATGAGGTTTGTGTTCAAGCCACACATTTAGAGGCAAGGGGAAAAAAAAACTTAGATGGGAATGAGGAAAGTGAGTTTAAAGGCAAATGGAAGAAAAAGAGAAATGAAAATTCTAGAAAAGAGAAGGGAAAATTCTTCTACAAACACTGTTCTAAAACAAGCCATGATGAGGACCATTGTTGGAAACTTCATCCAGAGTTGAAACAAGAAAGTTTTAAAGCCAAAGATAAATCCAAGGAGAAAGGCAAGACAGTTGCAATAGCTGAACAAGACCTAGGGTTAGATTCAGGAGATGAAACAAAAATCATAGCTATGGGACTAAATAAATTGAAGGGGAAAGAGAATGAAAATAAACCCAGTTCTAGTATTTCTAACTACCACATAGAAGCTCCAAGTGAAGAAAAGAGAATTGAACTGTTTCATGTGATGGTCATTTCCAAACATACCAAATTTGACACACTATTTGACAGTGGGTCATAAGCGAACCTTATTTCTGAAGACTTAGTCAAGAAACTAAATCTTGGGACCATTCCACATCTGAAACCATATCCTCTTGGTTGGATTTGTAAGGATGCAAATTTTCAAGTTTCAAAGAAGTTCATGTTTTGCTTTGCAATAACAACACATTTTATTGACACGGTTGAACTAGATGTTGTTCTTCTTGATATTACAGATGTGGTGTTGGGAATTCCTTACTTGTATGACAGGAAATCTATCTTTCATCACCATGAGAACAAATACCATTTATTAGAAGATGGCGAGTACATTGTGAGAGCTCATAAAAAAAAATAGACTCTTCTTTAGTGAATGCATGGCAGATGAAGAGGCTTGTCAATGCAAGTCAAAACTTGACATTGATGATGATTAAGCAAAGAGAAGCTTTACATAATCCTTTTCATGTAAATGCTTATGTAAATAATGAGTTGTTTCAATTTGAAAGTAGGTTGTCTTTGAAAGAAAATGAAAAGTAGTTGTAGCAATCGTCTTTGGTGTTGAACGGAACAGAAAGAAAAGTGATAGTGCAAGAAGTTGCAAAGGTCCAAGAGAGGGAAAAGCAACATTGCAAAAAATGAATAAGATTTAGCAATGATCATTGTTGGTTTCAGAAAGGCGTGGTACAATGGCGAGGAAACGTGGTCAGAAATTAACACAAGTACAAGGCTGATTCAACAAAAAATTGACATAAGGACAAGATGCAAGGTGAAAGTAATTTTCAGTTTCCTTTGATTATAGACCAATGTAGAAAAAATATGTTTACTGCAAAGTTAAGTTGTTGTTCTGCAAGTTTCAAAAATGTGCAGCATGATAATTTCAAAGTCAGCAATGGTTGGTCAATGGAATAAAGGAAAAAATTGTTGTTTCATGAAAAGCTCCAATTAATGAAATCACGGAAATTTCAGTGGATTAAGATTGGAAGAGTGGGGACACAGTCTCCTCATCTTCATGTTCAGTAGTGCAGATATATTTTGGGGTCCAACATCTTCCTAGTGGGGAGGTGTGATCAGGAGATCATGTCCATTGTTCAAAAATGCTCAAAAATGAAAGTGCTCAGAAGTGGTTGCAATCTAAGCGACTGGAAAGGTCTCGTCACTACGATTTTGGCGCCACAAACAGTTTGAAAAATGGAGGTCGCATGCAGAAGTTATGAAGGTTTGAAAAGCCCAGTAAACTCCAAAAAAATGACTTTGACCAAGTTTGACTTGGTAATTTGAAAAACTAAAACAATAATATTCTAGGGAATATTCCTAGAATATTCCTCAAAATATTCCCCAGAATATTTCATAAGGACCAATTACTGAAGGCCAAGTGGCAACATATTACAAGATAAAAGGTTGACTGTGTTAACTTTTGGCCAATTAAGGGCTACCACGTGGTAGGCCCAGAGGCCGCCATGTGGCCCCAGGTCAGAGGACAGAATAGCAATTGTAAATTTTTTAAAGTTAAACAGATTAGAACCGTGGACCTCCCACATGCAATGCCTACGTCTCAACCAACCCGCCTGCATCGTATTTCTTAACCATTACGGGCTTAACGTTCATTTAACATTTAACGTTTGTTATGGCAAGAGTTGGGGAGGCTAGCCCCTACTTCATATGACCTGGCACCCGAAACAATAGGCCTCCACCTCACCAAAAGTTAATCCAAAAAAATTTTTGGCGGTTAGAGTGGGGGTGGTCACATGCACGACAACTATATTAAATGTAACGTGCACGGATATGCTAAACAGTTTAGCCCGGCGGTTAGTGCAAACTGTTAAATCCGGCGGTTAATCCGCAAATACCAGTGACATGCACCTCCGACATTTAATTTAATTGTAGTCCTTCTAGAAATTTCGGTTGGCGGACCGACAAAATATAGCGCTGCTACCAATTTAGTCGGCCTATCTGGAGTTTCTCCACATTTAGTGGAGTTTTTTAAGGGACATTGGGCTGTTTACTATTTTGGCCATAACTCCTTGGATATTTGACCAATTTTGATGCATGAATAGTCAATTTTGGGTATTCTCGGAATTTTGAACACAATAGAAGAGGTTTCAGAGCCATCAGAGGTCATTTTGTGTAGGTTTAGCTTCAGGAAAGGTCAAGGAGCCACCAAGGCCACTAGGGTGTTTTTAGTATATTGAGTATCCATTATCTATTTTTTGCAAATTAATAGTTATTCCTGGCTAATTCAAGCATTTTGAAGCTATTTTTACATAGAGAACAACCATTTTATGCTTTTATTCACATGTACTTACTATTTTTTGAGAAATAAGATATGAGTGACATGCCATTGGGAGCTGGACTAGCAGATGTAGCCCAGGAGGGGTGAAATGCTTCATCAACTTTGTTGAGTACTGTTACATGTGATGTTTAATTATCTATTGTTTACTATTGTACAGTGTTTTACAAGCAATTTACATGCTTTAACCTCACACAGAAATATGTTTAACTAAGATAAAACCATTTGTTTCACCTGTAAACTTTAGTAAACCTTATGCACACAATTTAATTACTGTTTGGATACTTAGCATAGCAAAACTAATAAATTCCGTTCAGATCACATACAATTAGAATTACAATTACAATTTTGTAATTTGTCATATATACAATTACAATTAAATATTACAATTACAATTAAAACTTTACAAATATTTTACATACAAGTATAGTTAAAATTACAATTACAAATACAAATATAATTTTACAATTTTACATACAATTAAAATTTCAATTTCAATTACAATCACGACATAATATTTAATAAATATCATGGTCATCTAATATTAAATTAATTAATAAACATTGTGATCATGATAACCATTGTACAAACATCATATTCGACTAAAAAACACATTCAAATTCACTAACATCATCGTGATCATGATCATCTAATAAAACACAATTAGCATTGTATAACATCATCACAACACAAACATCAAATATACATCTCATGTCAAATAACTCATGCTATCACATACACATCTATCTGCAAGCTACACATTAAATGAACATATCTAACATGACCTAACAATATACACATCATGATGATCACCAACATGTAAATTAATTACAACTACAACATGAACATAAAATACGTGCACCATATATATATATATATATATATATATATAATGTTAAAAATATAAAACTGTAATATAAATGTCATGGATAAGCTGGTGGTACAACATCAATAACAGTACTAGTCGAAGCCTGCTCAGTCAATGGTGCAACCTTGACGGTCGATGGTCCAACCTGCTCATGATCATGAGTACTGTTGGATGTTGTAGGTTGCTGACTAGACGTGGCCGATGGTCCAACCTCATCTCCATGATGACTGCTGCTAGATGCTAGTGGAGGTTGCTCATCTGGCACGACGCAAGGTGAATGATCATGAGATGATGATTTGATTCTTGTGGACTATCGATCACGTGATGCATCTCAACCACGCCTATAATGTGCAACAGTCCTCCTCAGTCGCGTAACTAAGGTCATAGCTCCTATGACATGTCGCATCAGGATTTACATATCACGCAGCATGCCTCTCCACATCTGTAACAACCTACCATCGGCCTATATGTCTCTCATATGAGCGGGCCTGATGCCTGTCTAAACAAGCAATGCAGTGAGTTGGTCGCCCAACTCCATATTGTATATAGTATCAAGCCGACTACGCCTAGCAAAAGGCGGTACCAGCGCACTAGCAGGAGTAGGTCTCTCTGCATCGGCCTCCTGATGATCATCATCATCTGGCATGCCCTGATCGTCATCAGGATCCAAAACCTGGATCATGTGGTGGTGCCGGCATGTCCTCACCATCAAAATACCCAATGGTTGCAAAATATATACAAGTACACAACAATAATTAGACATTTTCATTACACAATTTCATAAAAACAAGTTAAAGAACATGTTAGAATAAATTTAAATAAAACAGTAATATTACCTCTATCATCTGGTGGCTCATCATCTGTAAAAAGGATGTTGGCACACCCTCACCAATCCAATCCAGCATAAGGACAGGGGACCATAATGAAGGGATGCAACTCATCAACAATGGATAGAAACTCTAATGCATCATGTGATATCATTGTTGGAAACACAATCTCACCCCTCTTGGGAATCATCTACCCCCACATGTGCATCCATGCCTCGAAAATTGGCCTTCGAGGCTGCTGAAAAAAATTAGGCCTCGTCTCTGGAAACCTCTCAAAAAATAAACAGAAAAGCTCTGAAGCAAAAGGGAAGTTGACCCTCCCTTGTGCATGAGCACGACATCTATTTAAGGTTGTACAAAATTGTCACAAAAAAATGGCAGGCCACCTGACAAGTCGTGTCTCATGTACTAAAGAATCAACATAATATAGAAGCGAGCAACTAATGCATTTCCTGTCACTGGTGTTGTGTGAAATGGTCGAAATCAGAAGTGAGAGGCACCTCACCTCCTCACTACCAAATGCACCAATGCGTAGCTGACCTCCAGCAACCTGAAAATTTGAAGGAGACAATACATCTAGTCCAATTTATCTCTGGGAGTACATTAACTGACTCCCTGCGACATAGCTAGCTGGAAAATCTAGGAATGAGGGAAAATACACCCCTCTCCTCAATAGTCCTGTAATGAAATATATGTCCTCCTCAGCCGGCGTGTACCACTAGTTAGGACCAACCTAGAAAACCTGTCAGTGGGAATTCCTATCTGCCTTAGGAGCCCCTGGGTAGCTGTTGTAATAGGAAGAGAGTACGCATCTCTCTCCCTCTCTCGTGCCTCCCACAGGCGAACCATTTCATACTGCTCTACCTGTTGTTGTTGTTGTTCCCCCTCTTCTCTCTGAATGATTGACATATTAAATAATAAAAAATTATTAAATGAGACATGTATTTAGTAATATACATATATAATTTTTTTTGGAAAAAAAACAAAATAGTCGGTGCGCCACAAAAAACTGTCATGCACCGGTACCGATGCATCTTTTTTTTGTCGTGCACCGGTGGTAATGCCCTAAATTACATTAAATGCACCATAGGTGGTGCACTTGAAAATATTTAGAGCACCGTTGACTATGTACGGTGTCAGGAGTGCGGTGTGCTAACTAAAATCTAAACCCCGGCGCATATAGTTGGGTCTGCGCACCAACCTCCTGACTTCATTACATAGTCAATGGTACGGTATTTTACCAGGCCACACCATTGACCCTGTCAAAATGCCAAATGTGATGCACTGACAAACATAGCTGCCCTGGGGTGGATATTTCCATCAACGCACCGCGTTGCCGCTATTCCACATGGTTAATGGTGAAGCCACCTAAATGACCGCATCATGCTTTTTTTCAAATTTTAAAATAACACGGTGCATCTTTCGGTACCGCCCTGGAAACAGTGTCAATACCGTTAGCACCAGTTGCGGTGCAACCTGTAAATTTTACAGGCAGCACCGCTTACCGGTGCGAGCCGAAGGGCTCGAGCGCACTGTGCAGAATTTTTTTATTTTTTTCTTTTAAATGGTTAATTTTAAGGTTATTTGAAATTCTAATCTGCTAAAAATATTAATTGTGGAAAAAACAAGAAAGATACCTATACATTTCGCCGTCGAGGAGGCATATTGGCTGTAGAATTTTCAAAAGAAAAATTTCCCACTGTTTTGCAAAATGCAAGCTGGATATTGGTGGGAAATGCATAGCAGCAGTGCGTGCAATGGGTGTAATGGTAGCACCGATGTCAGGGTGGCTCAAACAAAGATAAATTTCACTAGTGCTTGAGAGCCCTGGAGCACTGAAAAAAGTGAAAAATGTGGTTTTTCGGCCGTAATTGTTTTTTTACTAACCTTGTTCCGGTACGCGAGGTTTTATAGGCACACCCATGCGGTTTCTTAATACCACATTGGGTGGTTTCTATTTTGGTGCGGTCTTTTATGACACACCAGTCTAGAAGAGTTGTAAAGCACTGGTGCTCTAAAGTAATACAACGCACCAGGTGGGTGTGTACAAAGTGCACGGTGTCCGATGTGCCAATGTTTTGTGTGCACCAGTGCTTTCTCTTGTTGAGCGCACTGTTGCGGTTTTGGATGATAAGCGCACCGAACAAAAAAATCCACAAAAACCTCCTCCTGCCAACCTCTTCTAGTAACCTCCACTAGAAATAGATGTCTGGGGTATTTTTATAAGGGGTTCCTAAAAAAAATCCACTAGAGGGTCTTTTACTTGTAGTGAACCCACTGATGAAGCTGTTGTTACACAAGAACCAGCAGTAGAGGTGGAGTAGACCCATCCAATAGAGGTTGTGACACCCACTATTAATGTTGAATGCAAAGTAACGTTAGGTCCTACCGCAAGATGGAGTTATGAGAAAATTTTGTTGATTTCCGAATTACAGAATTGGAAATAGGAGGCAATCTCCCTTCGAAAGGGGTTGATCTTACTAAAAGAACATCAGAAGGAAATAAGTGCCTTACAGGAGAAATGGATGAACGAAGAACTGGAGAAAGGCTAGGAAGAGTGGAAACAAAAGGAATCCATAAAGAAGCAGGAGGAACAGTTGTTGCTGTTACAGCAATAGGTTCAGAATCCGACTAGGGAAAAGCAAAAGCTCTATGAGCTTGCCCTTAATTTTTTGGGATGTAGATGACCTTCTCCATATAACCCCATTTTCCTATGGGAATGTTTTATCTATTTCAATTAAAAGCCATTATGGAAGGTAGACCCTATATGGGTTCTTTTACTCGCACTTTTTTAGATGTCTTTCATGCCTCTAACTTTGATGAGAAGAACCTGTTGTGTGAGCTATTTGTGCACAACATCATTTTTTAGCACGCTAGTATGCAAATTGTGGTAACTATATTCTCCTATATGGGGAATTTTCAGTTACGAGCCTTTGTGTCATTTATGAGGAATCAAATTGAGTGGCATCTGTCCACAAAATCTATGGATGCCAATGAAGAAAAGACAACATTATGGATCCGAGCAGAACCGGGATGGGCCGCCAAATTAAGGTGGGAATTTAGAAAGATTCTGAGCACTCTTAGGATAAGGGAACCCATTTTCACTTATAGAAGAAGTATTATGGACTATTTCCTTAATCAATTTTCATTAATGAAGAGTCGAGCCCTGACTGGGTGTCTGAAGTGTATAGAAGCAAGCAGTGTTGAGTTCTTGGAAGGGGACCCATTTACATTTCAAATTTTTGTGGTAGATGTTACACATGTACCATCATATGCCCACGTGATAAATACCCTTGGCGCTTCCTGACTTGGGCTAAGATTTAAATTCCCTTTGATTTGGCTACCAATAGAGGAATACCAGATTCATTATGAACTGAGCAGGTATGAAGAAGAGTCTTTAACATGATAGTTGATGGCTGTTGTGGAGGTAAATCCCCTCTGCGGATAGAGGGAATCCCTACTAGCCTAGACCGGGTCTAGCAACAATCATTCATGCTATAGTGAAGGTTCCTAATTGCAAATAAACTGACTAGCGATGAAGGCTTACCTGGAATCCAACGCTATTTCTTGTAGAAGAGGCGGCGCTCCCGTTCCTTAGCTCTGGCAGATCACGATCCCCACGATCTCCATGGTAGGACACCTGCACATGCGAGAAACAAACAAACACAAGCGTAAAATCCAATAGATGCAGCTATATGTCAGTCAGAAAGGACATAACTCATCATCATAAACAACAACAAGAGTGGAACCATAACCAATAGTCGTTCATTAATAATCAATCAAAGGAAAATTACAACCATAGTTCTGATGCTGAATTCTCCTTCGGAGGGTCGCCAGCGGAACACGTCTCGAAAATCCTGTCAAGGATGGGACAAATTTCTCTCTTCAGCTCTTGACAATAGTCTCCTTGCTTGAATATGGCCTTAAGGGAATTATGAAGGCTCTTGTAGTATAAAGTTCTTGGGAATTTTTTGGAACTTGAAGACTAGCTTGCAATGGAGATGGGAAAGCTTTTATAGATGGAGGAAGGGGAGTTGGGATCCTTATAATCATGGTATTGGCCCTATCATCAAGGAAGCTTCCATGAGAGGTGGCAAACCACTTCCTCTCCATGGAAATATGTAACCAAACCTCCCAAATCAAGATAGATATCAGTTCCTGGATCAGTTAGGATGAAACTTCCGCCATTTATTTTTAAAAAATATTCCTTAAATTGGCTGGCGCAAGTGCGACTCTGGGACAGTGTGCCAACTGGTGCGGCCTCTTTGAAGGATTTCCCCTATTGGCGCGGGTAATGAACTAGCTACCCGCGCCAATGCAAAAAGGGGTGTTTTTAGGGTTTTTCACACAAATATGTCTTCAGGGAAATGAAAGCTCTTGTTCAGAGGGATGTCATGAAAGTGATTTCAAGCCATGTCACTGCTCACAGGTCACAGAATGAGCCCTCCAATGTGCGGGATGGGGATTGCAGGGACGGTGACAAATTACTGTGTAACAGATGCCCCCTAAAGCATGAGGCCCGAGAGAGAGAGAGAGGGGTGAAATGCTTTACGAGAACGTGTCCAACTGAAAACTCCGGTGTCGGAAAACCTGCGTGGAGAAGTACAACTGATATCTCAGATACATGATATATATGCGGTATGGGTGCAGCCATCCATAACAGAGTATACAATAATCCAGATCCAAGGCATGGGCGCAGCCATCCAGTGAGGATCGATAAATAGACTCAGGTATGGTCGCAGCCATCCAGTAAGTGAGTCATGTAATCAATCATAATAATCCACAAAATCGCAGCACAGTTTTATGAGACACCAATCCGGGGTCTTGCGCTCCATGTGACAGAGAAACAGAAGCACAGAAGTTCAAGCATCAAATTATGCGTGAGAAACCAATTATCTGAGAACATCTTCTGGTTACCGGTAATGATGAAAGTTGTTAACAGACGTGAGAGGTACCACCATTAATGCCAATGGTCCTCAAGGTACTACAGATACAATCTACGGCATGTGAATAATGAGCTGATGTCAAACACCCGCAGAATCATTCGATCGGAGGCCAATGATGAAAACCTCATGTCGAATGCGAAGAACCTGCCATTGAGGCATGCAGGCTCCAAGGTACCATAAGGGAGTCTCTAGATCGGCTTCCTGGATAATGAGCTGAAGTCGACAAGAAGTGACCTCGATCGAAGGTGGGCCATAGTGTTTCCCACGTCATCGACGCGAGACAGAGGAACATAATGTTTTTGTGAATCATGATCAGATGAGAATCAGAGGAAGGTTGGGATCCGCAAAGGTCAACTTCTCTTGAACATATCGGCGGCACGACAGTGGATTTGGCAGTATTTGACATCAAAAGATCAAGGGTCATGATGAAAAGGCAAAGAGCAGATGAGAGGTCAAAAGGGATCACCCAAACCCACAGAGGAAAGTGGAAAAACGAAATGAGATATCCCCAACCCGACACGAATGCAGACAAGTGCCATGTTCAAGAGCGACATATTGCCGACACGACAATGATGTTGGTTCCATTTTCCCCCCACCATCCCTGGCGAGTACCTCTTTATTTTTACACAAGTTTGAAGAGGATACCATATGCTTGTCATATAAATTCGTCCTTCGGACGAATCCATCCTAGTACATTTAACGAGCCCTAGGAAGGAGAAACTCGAATAACGTCATGATTGACAATTTCCGATGTCATTTAGGTTTAACGAGTCTCACAAAGGAAGAACTCAGCGTCTTTTCATGTTTAGAGAGTTTGAAAAGACAACAGAAAAGTAAACTCCAACGGTCCCTTTTCGTAGATAGTTCCTCAGATCCGAAAAGGTAGAAAACTATGTCTAAGAAAACCTCCTAGTCGCGATAGGCTAGGGTATTCCTTTTTCGTAAGTAATCTATCACAACAAAAGGGTTAAACGTGTATACCGGGTAGATGTCAAGCCAGGCTACTTTAACAAGATTGAAATGACAAGGGCCTCGGCAATCTTTTCATGTTTAGAGAGTCAGAAAAGAGCTGAAAGATGACTCCTCCTGGAGGAACGAGTGGTATAAAGGGTAGCAACTGGTTCCGGTAATGGTGGAACTGCTCAGAACAAGTAAGGGTTGAGAGGCTGGCTAACAAGACCACTCATTGCAGTGGTTCCTCAGGAACGGATAAAACAACCAAGTGAAGGCATATGATCGGCCAAGCAAATAGTGATGATGGAATGAGAAAACCAAGGATCATCTGGAAAAGGTAGGCTGATAAATGGCAATCACAAGGGGTAAAATGGGAATGGTTTCATTTTTACACAAGATTGAAATCAGGAAACTCTGCTTGAAGTTGGTTTCATTTTTACACAAGCTTGAAACAAAGATAAACTATGCTTGAAACCGATTTCATTTTTACACAAGCTTGAAATGGAAACAAACTATGCTTGAAAAAGTAAGCATGCCCCCAGCATGGTGACTCAATTAGAGGTACATGCCCCCCAAGCTTCAGTCCATGCACCTGCGTAAACAGATGGAGGGAGTGAAGGTTCAAGTTATGAGATCAAGAGAAAGACTCGACTGGGATTTTACGAGATCTCATCAAAGACTCGAATTGAACGGGAACGTGTTTCATTGTTTTAACGAGGTTGACACATTAAAAGAACTATCCTCAGAACACCTTGTCTCATTTTTTAAGGAGCTTGACACAAGAAAAGAACCATGCTCCGACAACCTTGTTTCATTTGTTAAGGAGCTTGACACAAGAAAGAACCATGCTCCGACCAACTTGTTTCATTTTTTAAGGAGCTTGACACAAGAAAACGAACTCTGCTCTGCACCCTTGTTTCATTTTTTAATGAGCTTGACACAAGACAAGGAACTCTGCTCCGATCATATTATTTAATTTTTTAAGGAGCTTGACACAGGAAAAGAACCATGCTCCGACAGACCTCATCATAATGAACAAGAAGTCATCGCTTCCAAGAGTTCCACTCCCGAGGGAAGGAAAACATCCTGGAAGTCTGGACCCAATTCCCCCAGCACCTGATGCACAATGGCACTATCACTGAGTACAGGCACGGGGTAGGTAGCCACATAGTTGATCTGCGGTGGGGCAGATACAACGGGTGGATAAAAACCAGGAAGGGATGATGGAGGGCCAGCTTCCACATCAGGACCAAAGAATGAAAGTTCATCAATGGTCACGATCCGTCCTTCATGTGGAAAATAGACCACACGAAAAAGGGAAGAGACAAGCGCTCCCATGGCATAGGTGTAATCGCGCCCCAAGAGCATATTGAAATCCAAAGGGCCTGGAACAACCATCATGTCCATATGGACAGTTTAACCTCCCAAAGTAACAGGTAAACTTGGAAGGATCCCTAACAGTTGACTCGTTCTTCTGTTAAATGCTAACAGATTCTGCGTAACAGGCGCAAGCGGCGGTGAACCGAAAGCTTTCCAAGTAGTTGAGGATAAAACACTAACAGACGCACCTTCTTCTATAATAGTGCTAGGTACGACCAAACCAAAAGCCTGTACTGTGATCTCGAAAGGCACATAAGACAGGAGGCGGTATCCGACAAATCGACTCCAATCGAAGGAAGCGACCAAACTACTTGGAGGGGCTACCATCAAACCAAGATGGTCTTCCCCTGGTGTTACGAAAGAAGAAGGAGCATCCTCCACGACCTCCATCTTGAAGGTGGGAGGGGAATCCTCTGGGACCTCCATCACAGCAGGCTGAGGAGCAGCTTCTTGAGGTATAGGGACAGGAGAATCCTTCTCCAAGTCCAAAGAATCTGAAGCAACAAGAAGAACTTGGGGGGGTGAGATCCACTCTCCACGGAAAAGACCTGGTGCACCGCAGATGGGGCCAGCTCAACCGATCCCACAACCAATGGTTGGTCAGGGATGGATTCCTGAATTTGAATTTCCAAGGGAGCAGGATTGACCAAGGATGACTCTTGACCAATCGTAGGATCAACTGGTGGAGGACTCAAAGAAAGTCATTTATAACCAGCCGGGAGGCATGGTGTAGAAACAGTTGAGTTGTCCAAGACTCTCTTGGCTTCATCCATATACGGACAAAGGTGAATGGCATGGTGCCCTTCACACAACTTGCAGGGATTGGTAATCTTACCCTGCTTCTTAAGAGTTTTACCAACACCAGTTGAAGATGTGCCCCTAACCTGAATCCCGGAAGCCAAAGGCGATGGCGGACGACCATTGGACCATTCTTCAAGTACCTTGGGAATGGCAGGGAAGTCTCGAAGAAGATGGTCTCCCGTGCACAACATGCAAGGGAACTTGACTTTCCGTGGAGGGTTGGAAGGTTTATCAAGAGGAGACTTCTTAGACGCAATAGCCATAGAGCTAGCCTCTCCTTTATCTAACTTCTTCTTCTTTGTCTTCTTCTTCTTCTTCTTAGCCACCTGGTTACTCGAATCTAGAATTTCACTAGGCGAAGAAGAAGAGGTGGACGCAGAAACAGGCAAAGAAGGGGAGAGGCCCACCTTGGATTCAACATGATGTTGTTCAGGTGGAGGAATTGATTGACCAGTAGCTGAGACATTCGGGACCACAGAGGTTGAAAGCAACCAAATAGGCAACCCAACAGTTAACCCAGGAAGGGACAATGTTGCCATATAAGGAGCACCAACATTCCCAAAAGGAGGAAAATGACTAGGATTCCCATTGGAGGGGAGTCCTTGGTTGGTGAACTCTGGAAAAGTTGCCATCAACAACTCAAAACCGCACACAGGCTGAAAAAGAACCAAGGCACACAATCAAATGGCCAACAAACAAAATCTAACCGGGAGTGTGATCATGGGTAATTTATTTTACGACATTGAAACTTAGAAACTTCACCGTTTCATGTTTTAAGAGTCGAGAAACGGTTGAAAAGGTGACTCTATCTCTTTCAGATTTGACGCAAGCGTGAAAGGACAAGCGCTTGGTGATCCTTTCAAATTTAGGGAGTCAGATAGGATCAAAATGACTACTCAGGAATACTAGGCAAAGGGTGTACCAAATAACCGTGAACTGCAATATGCACCTTGGTTTCAAAATGAAAAAGAAATCAACCAAGGACTTAACGTACGTGCAGGAAATCTCCCCGAATGCTGTGTCCAGTGTATCACGGGTATAGGGCAGTAGACTCGGGTTCCTATGGATAAAGGATAAAAAACTAGTGGGGTCTCCCTTTATATACGTGACGGTACGGGGAGCACAAATCCGTACTAGCACTGTCTAAAGCCAAGAGGCGAACAACAGCTACTAGGTTTAAAGACGCCGGAACACGTCTCTAGCCTAGACCTCTAAAATGTGTTTCGTTAGATTTCAATTCTGCCTTAGTATAAATTGAGTAAATTTTAAATTTTATCTTCAATTACGTTTTAGTTTTCAGGCCCTAGTGAATGTAATATCTCAAAATCTCCTATATGCAGCTATATGAGAAAAGAAAACTTTCAATTCGATGAATGCTATCTAGTTAAGGGAAGAGATTCAAACAATGATGCAACAAACAACAACACTGTAAATGAAATCTTTTCCAAACTAGATGACTTTCACTATCCGAAAGTAATTTCAAACATTCAACGATGCGAATAATGCAATGTAATCTATGCAAAATCCTCTTTTCTTTTCGAAAACTATGCAATTGTAGTCTATGCACAATTTCCTTTTCCTTTTCAAATTATAAGAATGCACTCAATGCATTTTTCGATGAAATGAGAATCTACTTAATGCATGCTTTTAATAAAAGAGAATGCAATCAAAGCGATTTCTAGTTTTCAATCATTACACAATGTAATCTAAGTTTAATGATAAATCTCAAAAATACTTTTCAATGCAATGTGATCTAATGCATTTTAACGAAAAGAAAACTTTGAGACGAAAACTAAAATAGCACAAATCTTCTTAATGAAGGATGAACGCAAAAGAGATGTAAACAAGCACTAAGAATGCAATTGTTGTTTCAAACACTTTGTAACGAAATTCCTCGAAAGGTGACAAGACATATGAGGTCAAACACAAAGAGGACTTCCAAAGCAAGAGATCAAAACAAGGCATTAATTCCCTTTTACATCAAGAAATCATGGAAAGAAGACATTTCAAACAATGAGCAATGTAATCTATTCCCATACAGTGAAAAGACTGGAAGGGAAAGACACACTGGTGAAGGATTTAGGGAAAAAGTCTCAATTTTCATACACCCTGAAATTGGCTCAACTTGTACATTGACAACTAGCGCCAACTGGCGCGACTTTCACACTGAAAACTAGCGCCAATGACCAATTGGCGTGGGTTGCTAACTGAAAACAAGCGTCAATGCCTGAAAATGAAAAAAACAAAGAATTTCTCCCAACCAAGACCAGACTCACCACTTCAAGCAGGATCTCCAAGACTCAAATGAATCATGTGACCTAGGCTCAAAGTGAGACACACATAGATCAGGCTAAGAAAGCTCAGAACTGAGCAAACCCTAGTACCTCACAGGATTGGCGCGACTGTGAGGCTGAAACTAGCGCCAGAAACGAATTGGCGCGGGTAATACACAAGCAACCTGCGCCAATGGGCACGACTGTCAAGCTAAAAAGTGCGCCAGTCTAGTTTCCCAGTCAAAAATAAAAAAGAGAAATCCAACAAGCAGACCAGTGATGATCAAGCTATTCAAGATCCAAATTCACAGAAAGAGCCAGCCCAAAGAGCTGATCAAGCAAGCAGAATCAAGAATCAACCGAAAAGACAAGACAAAGCACCAAGTGCTCAGTTTACAAACTAAACCGGAGATTGACTGAAGCAGTGTTGATCTACTTCGTAATTGCAGAGCAAAAGCGTTTCGAAGGCTATCTGGCTAACTTTAGGCTCCGTCTATAGATCATAAAACGAACGACAACAAGCTAACAGTCCCCAGTGGAGTCGCCAATTTGTTGTGGAGGTAAATCCCCTCTGCGGACAGAGGCGATCCCTACTAGCCCAGAACGGGTCTAGCAACAATCGTTCACGCTATAGTGCAGGTTCCTAATTGCAAATAAACCGACTAGTGATGAAGGCTTACCTAGAATCCAACGCTGTTGCTTGTAGAAGAGGTGGCGCTCCCGTTCCTTAGCTCTGGTAGATCACGATCCCCACGATCTCCATGGTAGGACACCTGCACATGCGAGAAACAAACAAACACAAGCATAAAATCCAGTAGATGCAGCTATATGTCAGTCAGAAAGGACATAACTCATCATCATAAACAATAGCAAGAGTGGAACCATAACCAATAGTCGTTCATTAATAATCAATCAAAGGAAAATTACAACCATAGTTCTGACGCTGAATTCTCCTTCGGAGGGTCGCCAGTGGAACACGTCTCGAAAAGCCTGTCAAGGATGGGACAAACCTCTCTCTTCAGCTCTTGACAATAGTCTCCTTGCTTGAATATGGCCTTAAGGGAATTATGGAGGTTCTTGCAGCATAAGGCTCTTGGGAATTTGGGAACTTGAAGACTAGCTTGCAATGGAGATGGGCAAGCTTTTATAGATGGAGGAAGGGGAGTTGGGATCCCTATAATTATGGTATTGGCCCTATCATCAAGGAAGGTTCCATGAGAGGTGGCAAAACCACTTCCTCTCTATGGAAATCCGTAGCCAAACTTCCCAACTCAAGATAGATATCAGTTCCTGGATCAGTTAGGACGAAACTTCCGCCATTTATTTTTAAAAAACACTCCTTAAATTGGCTGGCGTGAGTGCGACTCTGGTACAGAGCGCCAATTGGCGCAGCCTCTTTGAAGAATTTTCCCCATTGGCATGGGTACTGAACTGCCTGCTCGCGCCAATGCAAAAAGGGCCATTTTTAGGGTTTTCCACAAGGAGGTGTCTTCAGGGCAATGAAAGCTCTTGTTCAGAGGGATGTCATGAAAGTGATTTCAAGTTTTTTCTCTGCTCATAGGTCACGGAATGAGCCCTCCAATGTGCGGGATGGGGATTACAGGGATGGTGACAAATTACTGTGTAACAATGGCTACTCAAGTGTACAAGTTTCAAAATGAAGACACAATCGATGCCTATGACTTCACTGACCTGCATAGGAGATGTTATCTTGGGAGATGAGATTTTGCATGAGGTCATGCAAGTGCTTCAGCAGGGGGGAGATGTTGGGTGCCATTTTTGTACTTATTTCCTACATTTGTTTCTCCCATTTTTACCTTGTGACCTCAACCCTTGGGACTATCTTTTCCTTTTTCCCTTCTTTTCTATCTTAAACAGTGATGTTTTACCTTATTTTCATTATATTGTCATTTCATCAATTATTATGACGCATTGTTTATTTTTTTAATGACTAACTGGGATAAATGTTGGAAGAATTTCTCTGCTCTTTTGTTGTCCTTCCAGAAGTTATTCTTAGCACAAAAGACCTCAAGCATGAGGCATATAAAAGCAGTTGAAAGTGTGATGTTACAGTGAGTTGTTACACTATGATGATGTTACATCACGGTGTTGTTACAGACCCGCTATTACAAACTGTTGTTACAGTTGTACTGCTGATTAGATATCTTCAAATTCCAGATGTCGACCTATCCTCAATTGTGGTTACGCTATAGCTGTAATTTTCCATGACAACTTTAGAAGTCATTACATATTGTATTTAAGGATGAAAAATTTTTAGGATGTTTTGATTGCAATATATATTCTTCTAGTCAGACTTTTTATTAAAAAATTGGTTGTAATTATATGTATCTTATTTTGATTAGCATTAGAATCATAAGATTCTGATGACTGATCTATTCCTCGTTTTTTTGAACATGTAACTATTGTATAACTCTCGACCCTTGAGGTCAAGGGGTTAGCAGAGAACAATATTACTTTTGACTCTGTAATTTTGGTCACATTAATACAAAGATATCACATTGCTGTTGTTACATGCGTTTTCTGGTTAAATTTCCATTTAGTTTCTATCTCTTCCCGCGCCTTGCTAGGGAGGAAGTGCCCTCCTCTTTAGCAGGGACTGCAGTGGTTAAAGTAGTTGTACTATATTTCTTATTTTCATTGCAAATTGGTGGAGTGTTGTTGTTGTTGTTCTGGCTGTAAGTAGATCTGTTTCAGTTTCAATATTATTATGATGTTACACAGATGTGATTAGAAATACCAGCTGGTGTAATTGTTATGTGGCACGCTAGGTACCATTTAATTGAGGCATGATTACATTCCTGTAGAATGTTTTTATTCCTGCACAAGTGTTAAGTTTCAATAATATATTCAGCGAAGATTCTTCTTTATTTTGATTTTCTTATGGTTTGATGTATCGGCATAGACATTGCAACTGTCATTGAGATAAAAGACGTTCCTAGATTGATAATCTATGTGTATCATCTTATTCATTTAATAGTGATTAATACAGTCCAACAGTTGGGTTGACCCACTTATGGTTTTATGCATGGTTTTAGGCATCATGTTTTTTTCCATGGTATTTTGTAGATCCAGTCAAGGGAACTATGATTATATTCTAATCCAGGGTTAAGGGATTGGGGGATTTGGATGCATCAACATGTTTATAATGTATTGTAACATTGAAAAAAATGTAATGAAAAATAAATCTAGTTGTCCCGGTTTTGGGTTTCACGATAAAAATATTTATATGTAATTTTTTCTTGCCATTGTATAATTTTTTATTTTTAAGAATGTTGGGAAAAATATTGAGAGGGGGGGGTGAATCAATATTTATAACTTACTGAATTTTTTTACTTTTTCTCTTTATTGATTTCTATACGCGACTTTAATGAACCCAACTAGCGTATAGACGTGGATATCATTAAGAAAACTTGTGTATGACCAGAGATCTTATTATGTAGATAATTATTTACTTAAATAAATGCATCATTCATTCATCAGATGTTTAGTTATTAGTAAGAATTTGTAGTAAGAATAGAATAAATCATCACACATAAGAAATACACATGAACACTAGGATTTTAAGGTGGAAACCCAATTCGGGAGAAAACCACTACTGTTGTCGTCTCTGTCTGCAATATTTATTATATGGAAAACTGATTACAATATTGTACTGATGCATACTCATATAAGTACACAGACATCTACCTGAAGAAGGCTGCAACCTTCTCTTGTTATCTAGCTACTGCTGGAAGGGAGCTTCAACCCCCTGGTCTCATTTACCGGCCACTACTGGAAGGGAGCTTCAACCCCCTGATCAGAACACTAGCTTCTACTGGCAGGAAGCTTCTACTTCCATACTAAAGGCTTTTAAACCCTCATAACCACTGCATACCATGTTTCATCAATTTTCACATTGGATCCCACAGCTTCAACACAACTCAGCATAAATATCAACACCAATAAAATTCACCCAAACTTCAATGAAAATAGTGAGATCACTGTAACTAGAACATAGTAATAAACCCAGATTTCAGAATCAGCATGCATAACCAATCTCAACCCTCATCATTCATTATCTTAAACTGCATATGCTACTTCACTTTATTGAACCCACGTGTATACGCACTTTCCTTCAGACCAACCTACGTATAGATTTGATAATACTGAATTTACAGTATATGATCAGTCTCAAAACCAGATCTAAGGCTTTTAGTCAGATATATTTTCAGTATTGCAGAACCCTCAATTAGTCAGTCATAATTAAGAAAATTTATTCACTCATTGATCAAATTTGTACATATTCAACTTAGAAAAATATATAGTGTTTAAACAACCCAGATGTACATGAAGACTTCATTGACAGATGATAGAAATACAGTAGAAATAAAACAAAATTAATCAGATAACCTCTGTAGTAAGCTTCAAAAAACTCTGACTTCCATACACACTTTTTCTGAGACAAAGCTGTGTATATATGCGCTTTTACCTAGACAAACTAGCGTATAGATCTATAAATATTAATTTTGCAGAATATTTCATATCTATAAACTTACCCAGGTTTCTTCACTTCACTTAAGCAAACATGTGCGAAGTCACAGATCCAATCATCTCTTCAATACATCAAGTACATAGTCATTTTAGGTTTAGAGATATTGATCCATCATTGTATCCAACGTTGCATCATAGATTCAGATCTACCAATAAAACAGAGTTCATCACATGCAGATATACTTTAGAGAGAAGTATTCAGTAACAACCCTTACACATGCACACCCTTGCACTATGATCTTCTTCTTCTTATATATATTTAGCCTTTACCAATACCATGAGCCAAAACCACACAACTTCGATGGTATTCTTGGACGGGATCAAATAGACGACAGAGGGCTCAATAATGTGGGCTAATACCATGGTAATGCCCCTTGGCATCATATTTTTAGAGTGCAAAAGTTATACGTGACTTTTCTTCTTCATACCCGCGTGTATACACAACTTCTCTTCATAAAAACTATGTATATACTAATTCTGGATTTATACACGGGTTGCTTGTATACAAAGTAGCATATACATTGCATCCATACATGGGTTTCCTTCATGAAACCTGCGTATACATTGAGAAATATTTCCTGCTTCATTTCTTTGGCACTTACTAGAATTCCTTTTTCCGTGACATCTAAACTGACCTGTAAGAACATCATTTTTACATCTTTAACAAATAGTTTGCTTATCAAAAGGAAACTCATTGAGTAGGTTTCCATCAAGGACAACATATTACATCATATTGCAAACAATCTCCCCCTTTGGACTTGATGGCAACCATGATGGTGTTTGACCACCACAACAGATAGATATATTAATCATAACCATTATTCAAACACCAAAATACTCTCCCCCTTTGAAATCTAGGGAAAAGGGCGGATCAATACTGAAACAAGGTTTCTCTTTCCTTGTAGAAAGAAGAGCTCCATAGATCTGATGTGCACTATATTGACCATGCTCCCCCTGAGTTCCTGATGAATCTTCAGACAGGGTTTTCAATGTACATGACTCTATAACTCAACTGAGTATGACCTTTCCTATCACCAAGGACTCATACTTACATCAATGATCCAACCAAATGGAATTAAATATTTGACTAAACTACCCAACCAAGTGGGTTTACAAATTTGAGCAAGTCCTTACATGAATGAGTATAACAATTTTACATCATAGGTTTCATCATGACCTTTTCATCAAATTACAGATATGAATTTTTATAACCAGGACCAAAATATCTCAAGAGGGAGATCATAGATCAGAAATCAATCAGAATGCCAACAATGCATCCTTTTCAACAAGGCAGGTGCTCCCCCTAAGCTTGTGCATCCTGAACATCTTCAACAAACAATTCATCAAAGCATCTTCATTAAGGAGATAAATATCAAAGAAAGGTACAGTAAGATGAACATTGGAACAAAAATAGAGATTACCCAACAACACCACAAACTATTCTGAAAGTTAACCCAGAGAATTTCTGTCAGCAAAAACCATACGCGGTTTTATGCACAGACACTCGCGCATATACGTGATTCGTCTTTATGAAGCTAGCGTACCGAATTTAATATTTTGAAATTAGGCAGATTTGATAAGAGAGGTAGAGACAACTCCCTGCTTCTGTCTGAGATATTCAAATGCTTCCCTAGGAAGAGGTTTAATAAATATATCTGGAACTTGTTCTTTGGAGGAAACATACTCCAATTTAACCTTTTGTTAAAGCACTTGTTCACGTAGGAAGTGATAATTGATAGGAATGTTCTTGGCCTTGGAATGCATAGCAGGATTTTCGAGATACTAATGGCACTTGTATTATCACATAGAATGGAGATGGGAGGTGAGAATTTGATTTGAATATCTTGTAATGTATACATCATCCAAAGAAGTTGTGTGCAACATGATGCGGTAGCCACATATTCTGCTTTTGTTGTAGATAAGGCAATATAAATTTTTTTCTTGCTGAACCAAGATACTAATCGGGACCCCATATAGAATGCACCACCACTAATGCTTTTTGGATCATCAACATTTCTAGCCCAATCTGCATCTATGTAAGCATGAAGAGTAAGATAAACATTCTTTGGATACCATAGACCAAAGTCTTGAGTCCCTTGTAGATATTCGAATATTATTTTTACATCCTGAAGATAAGACTCTTTTGGATTAGCTTGTAATCATCCAACAATCCCAACTGCATGCATAATGTCTGGTCTTGTCCCCGTTAGATAAAGCAGACTTCCAATCATGGATCTATATTCTGGTTAATTCACCATGGGAGAATCATCATGAGAACTAAGGTTACATCCAATTACCATTGGACTACTCATAGGTTTGCAGTCTTCCATCCCACACTTCTTTAGAATTTGCTTAAGATATTTTTCTTGTGATAGAAATATGACATCTTTTGCTTGTTGCACTTGTAAGCCAAGAAAATATGTTAGTTCCCCAAGTAATGAAATTTCAAATTCTTGCTGCATAACAGAAGCAAATTTCTGACTCATGGACTCTTCATTACTTCCAAAAATGATGTCATCAACATACACAACAATAATATATAGTTTATCATTTTCAATTTTTGTGTATAAGTTACTGTCAGCAGATCCCTTTATGAAACCTTCTTGTTGAAGATATTTGTCAAGACAATAGTACCATGCCCAAGGAGCCTAGTTGAGACCATATAAAGCCTTTTTTAGTTTACAATCAAGTACTTCATCATTTCCCATAATGAATCCTTCTGGCTGTTTTATATAAACTTCTTCTAGATCAGCATTGAGGAAATAAAATTTTGCATCCATTTGATAAACTTTGAACTGTTGAAAAATTGAAAAAACAAGAAACATTCTTATGGCTTCAAGTCTGGCTACAGGAGAGAATGTTTCTTCAAAGTCTATACCTTCTTGTTGAGCATACCCTTTACAAACAAGTCTAGCTATGTTTCTAATAACATCTCCATTTTCATTTAACTTGTTTTTGAATATCCAGTTTGTTCCAATAACATTTTTATCATGAGGTCTTGGAACCAATTCCCAATTATGATTCTTATCAATCTGATAAAGTTCTTCATTCATGGCTTGAATCCAACATTCATCTTTACTAGCTTGATTTACATTTTGTGGTTCAATAGTGGATTAAAATGTCAGATAGCTAGGGGATCCTACAAGAGTTCTTCTTGTTTGGACACATGATCCCTTTTCTCCCATAATTTTGGATTCTGGATGATTCTTTTGAACATACTTGGATGGAGCTTGTTCATATATATCTTCTTTTGATGCTTCATTGGGTTCTCCTTCTATATTGTTTCTATTTGATGAGGGAAAACATACATCATCATCATCTTCATTTGTTGTCGTTATTTCCCTTTTAGAAGTTGTGAGAGACTCATCCATTACAACATCAATAAATTCAACAATATTTCGAAGTCTTTTATTGTAACATTTATATGCTTTACTTCTAGAAGAGTAACCAAGAAATATTCCTTCATCTTCTTTAGGCTTAAACTTACCATGTTTTTCATCATTGTTCTTGATAAAACATTTTCTTCCAAAAATTCTAAAATTCTTTACAATTGGAAGATTACCATACCAGAGCTCATAAGGAGTTTTATCACTGTTCACACGAACATAAGCCTTGTTGAGAATATTTATAGCGGTATGTGATGCTTCCCGCCAAATGGTATCGGGAGTTCCAGATTCATCAAGCATAGCATGAGCCATCTGTTGAACTATTCTATTCATTATTTTTCCCATGCCATTTTGTTGTGGGGTTCTAGCTACAAAAAACTGTCTTTTTATGCCATGATGTTCACATAAATCAAAGAATTCATGTGATATTTATTCTCCCCCTCGGTCAAATCTAAGACATTTGATTTTTAGATCTAATTCATTTTCAACTAGAGCTTTGAAGATCTTAAATTTTTCAAATTCTTCATCTTTATGATTTAGTAAAGTGATCCAACACATTCTAGAGAATTCATCAATAAGTAGAATATAGTATTGTTCTCCACGAGGTGAATTTTTCCTTATAGGTCCACATAAATCAGTATGTATAAGTTCAAGAGGCTTACTTTCTGATCCTTCTTTGGCATTAAATTGCACACTGGTTTTCTTACCAAATTGGCATGATTTGGATATGGTATTTTCAGGCAGAGTGATGCTGGGAAGATCACGAACAACTTTGAGTATGCTAGATTTGCTTATTTGAGAGAAGCTCAAATGTCCCAATCTTCTATGCCATAGCCAATTTTCTGAAGATTTACCTAAGTAGCATTTCTCTTGGCCACCTTTCAATACATACAGATTACTTGGTGTTCTAGTTACTTTTATTACTGTTTTTCCTGTGTCAAGTTCATGTACTACACATTCTTTTGAACTAAAGAAAACTTCATTTCCTTGATCACACTTTGACCACACTCAATAGGTTATGCTTTAATCCATCCACATACATAACATTGTTATATTTCACCTTTTATTTTAGAAAAACATAACCTTTTCCTTTAATGACAGCAGGAGAGTCATTTCCAAAGGTAACGTTCTTTTCCTTCTCTAGAGCATTGTATGAAAGGAGTTTATTTTTATCACCTATCATCTGTTTTGAGCATCCACTATAAATGTACCATTGATCTTCTTCCCGTTCTACAAATAAATCTATGCCACATCTTTCAACCTGTAAGTCCTTCTTTCTCCATACCTTGGAATTTGAAGGTATATTCTCTTTTGGCTGAATTTTGCTCCTGCATTCAGATTCTTCATGTCCAAAGTTATTGCAAAAAGAACATTCAATTTCATTTTGAAGAGGAGAAAAGTTGTTATAAGTATTCTTCTTTATTCGAGTCTCATTTCTTTGCTTTATTGCTTATCTCATCATGATGGTTTTGTATGCAACACATTGAGTAGCTTTATGACCAAAATTATGACATGAGAAACATTGTCCATTAAAGAAGAAATTTTAGTGATCATGAAACCTTCTATTTATGTTTACCTGCTGATTGATATTTCTGTTATTATTCTTCCTTGAATTGAAGTGATCATTCTTTACCTGGGTGGTCTGTTTGTTCTTTTGTTGAGTGACAAAATTTTGTTGGTTGGCTTTAACTGCATTTAGATAACTTGGTGCTAAAGACTAAGAGGATTCTCCGATATATCTAAGACCTGTCTTTAGCAAATCTAAGATTTAAATTTTTCACTTTCTCAATTTCCTTTCTTAGACTTACTATTTCACATTCTAATTTCTCATTGTGCTTCTCCTTTTCTATAGGCTGATTCTTTAGAGTATCTATGGAAATTTTGTTTTCTTCCAAACATATTTTGAGATGATTTATTTCTTCAAGAAAATTATTTTCTTCTAATGCATCCATAAAAGTATCTTTAGCCTCACTAGAGTCTTTTTCAAAAGCCATGAGAAGTATAATATCTTGATCAGATTCTCCTTCTTCACTATTTGATAGACAATCGTTATCTTCATGAGTATAATAGCTTTTTCTATTGATAAAATGTTTATTATTTCCTTCTGCCACTTCCTTTTTTTTTTCATAGTTATCCTTATGGGGACATTTAGCAACATAATGACCGACTCTTCCGCAAGCAAAACATTTAAAAGGAAGCTTACCTCTGAACCTTCCAGTGCCAAGTTGTAGCTTATTTACAAAATTTATCTCATCTTCTTCTGAAACATACCCTGATCCTTCTTGTTCTTCTACTTCCTTTCCTTTTGTATCAGCTCTAAAGACAACTTATTTGACTTCAGATGGACCTCCATTCCTCATTTCACATGTAGTCGGAATCCCATGAAGTTGAACAACAGTAAGAGTTTGTAGATCCTACTTCTCTTCAATAGCAGACACTTTTGACTCGAATTTGGGAGTTGGAGATCTTAAAACCTTTTCTACTAGAGTAGTGTTAGTTATGGTTTCACCCAGATTTCTCATACAATTTACAATATCATCTAAATGTAAAATGAAACTAGCAATGCTTTCCTCATTATGCATTTTGAGTTTTTCATATTGAATTCTGAGAGTTTGGAGCTTAACACCTTTTACCTTGGCATCACCTTCATAGCTTAGAATCATTTTGTCCTATATCTCCTTTGTTGTATTCAACTGCATGACTTTGACAAATTCTGATTCAGTCAAACTTCCCAATAATGCATTGACTGCCTTTGCATTGGTTTCATAGTTCTTTATTGTAGCTGGATCTATTGGAACTGAAGCTGGGTATTAATAACCTCCTTCAACTATAGCCCATAGATATGCTCCAAGAGATTGAAGATATTATCTTGTCCTTTCATTCCAGAAGATTAAATTGTTTTAGTTGAAGAGAGGAGGCCTGATAGATGTTGTCCCATCTTGATTGCTCATCTTAGCTGATCTTCCTTCTAGCGATTACACTTATTCAGAAGGACCTCCTCTGATACCAATTGTTGGGAAAAATAATGAGAGGGTGGGGGGGTGGTGAATCAATATTTATAACTTACTGAAAACGTTTACTTTTTTCTCTTTACTGATTTATATACGTGACTTTAATGAACCCAAATAGTGTATACACGTGGATATCCTTAAGCAAACTTGCGTATGACCAGAGATCTTATTATGCAGAGAATTATTCACTTAAATAAATGCACCATTCAATCATCATATTTTAATTTTTTAGTTAGCAGTAAGCATGTGAAGTAAGAACAGAATAAATCATCACACATAAGAAATACACATGAACACCAGGATTTTAAGGTGGAAACCCAATTCGAGAGAAAACCACCGATGTTTTCGTCTCTGTCTTCAATATTTATTATATGAAAAACAACTTATAATATTGTACTGATGCAGACTCATATCAGTATGTAGGCATCTACCTACAGAAGGCTGCAGCCTTCTCTCATTCTCTAGTTGATACTAGAAGGGAGCTCCAACCCCCTGATCTCGTTTATGAGCCACTACTGGAAGGGAGCTTCAACCCCCTGATCAAAACACCAGCTTCTATTGGTAGGAAGATTCTACTTCCATACTAAAGGCTTCAACCCTCATAACCACTACAGACCACGTTTCATCACTTTTTACACTGGATCCCACAGCATCAACACAACTCAGCCTAAAGATCAACACCAATAAACTTCACCCAAAATTCAATCAGAATAGTGGTATCACTGTAACTAGAACACAGTAATAAACCCAGATTTCATAATCATCATGCAGAGCCAATCTCAACCATGATCATTCATTATCTTAAAATGAATACGCTAATTCACTTTACTGAACCCGCGTGTGTATGTGCTTTCCTTCACACCAAACTGTGTATAGATCTGAGAATACTGAATTTACTGTATATGATCAGTCTCGGAACCAGATCCGAGGCTTTTAGTCAAATATCTTTTTAGTATTGCAGAACCCTCAATTAATTAGTCATCATTAAAAAAATGTATTCACTCATTGATCAACTTTGTACATATTCAACTTAGCAGCATATACAGTGTTCAAACAACCCAGATCTACATGAAGACTTCATTGACAGACAACATAAATACAACAAAAATACAACAACATTAAACAGATTACCTCTACAGTAAGCTTCAGAAAACCCTGATTTCCATACGCACTTTTTTTTAGACAAAGCCACGTATATATGCATTTTTATCGAGACGAACTAGCATATAGATCTGTAATATTAATTTTTCATAATGTTTTAGATCTATAGACTTACCCAGATTTCTTCACTTCACTTGAGAAAACATGCGCTAGGTCACAAATCTAATCATCTCTTCAATAGATCAAGTACATAGTCATTTCAGGTCTAGAGATCTTGATCCATCATTATATCCAAGGGTGCATTATAGATTTAGATCTACCAATAAAACAGAGTTCATCCCATGCAGATATACTTCAGAGAGAAGTATTCAGTAACAACCCTTACACATGCACACCCTTGCACTATGATCTTCTTCTTCTTATATAGATTTAGCCTTTACCAATACCATGAGCCAAAACCACACAACTCCGATGGTATTCTTGGACAGGATCAAATAGAGGACACAACGCTCAATAATGTGGGCTAATACCATGGTAATTCCCCTTGGTATCATAATTTTAGAGCGCAAAAGGTATATGTGACTTTGCTTCTTCATACCTGCGTGTATACGTGACTTCTCTTCATAACAACTGCGTATATAATAATTTTGGATGTATACGAGGGTTGCTTGTATACCAAGTAGCGTATACATTGCCTCCATATGCGGGTTGCCTTCATCAAACCTGTGTATACATTGAAAAATATTTCCTGCTTCATTTCTCTACTGCTTAATGGAATTCCTTTCTCTGTCACATCTGAACTGACCTGTAGAAACATCATTTTTACATCTTTAACAAATAGGTTTCTTATCAAAAGGCAACTCATCAAGTAGGTTTCCGTCAGTTCATCAAGTAGGTTCCCATCAAGGACAACATATTACATCATATTGCCAACAAAGAATACGTTTTTAGGACATTTTTTTATAATGTTAAAACCTTGACTCGAGTGATGGTGATTCATGCATGCATGTCAAATATTTCCTCTTTGCATACATTGTTGCTTACTCTGGAAGCTTTGGATACAGGAAGGATATGCTCAAATACAAGGTGGAACCTCTGTGTCATAGCATTCCGTGACTACATAGGGTTAGTTGAATTTGCAACAGGAGGATCCTAATGTTGTAACTCAATCTTCTATGTGAGATTTCAGGATAACTTTTTCAAAATGGGAACATGACTTCAGGGTACGAATTTATCTTTTGTCCTCTTATTATTGTAAGCCTTTATGTATCTTGGTGGAGCTTAATTCTAGTTGTCATATATAATTATTTATGAAGGAGCTATTTACTAAGTTTAATGTATGTCAAGTCTCTAGAAGCTCTTGGGTGTCTCTTGCTTTTGGTTTCTTCTCCCCCTCCCACTTATTTGATTTAGGCCATGGTCGTTGGCTCTTTGTTATTTGTTCTTAACATCCCCAATATATTACATCCTGTACCACTCCAAAATTATGAGGTTTTTGTTAGATGGTGGGTATCTTAGGTAAGATCGTTCTACTTAATTTATTTGAGGTGGTTCAAGTAGGTTTTCTTGTCCATTAATAGAAATACCTCATTCAATTATCAGTGGGCCAATGTTAGCTCTATCTATGTGAGTTAATTGAGGCTTAGGTATCTTGTTTGTTCTTTATTTGATGGGTTTTAAATTTCATGCCAAAGAATGTGTAGTCACAGGGTGGGGGTGGTCGTAGTCAATAAGGTTGGTCATGTTCCTAGGCTCATGCACAAGAAACTTCTGCCATTTTTCATTCAATGACTTCTCCATGCATTTAGGAGGAGATCCATCAACTAGAAACTTATGCATCTCAAGATTGACAAGCATATTCAAATTCATAAATTATCAAGGAAGTTTCCAACTACGTTTTTGATGTTGGTCGCACCAGGGGAAGGCAGAATCAATACATCCATTCCATCACCCATCACTAGCAAATGAATATTTTTTATGCGGAACTAAAAGAGAAGAATGAAGATCAAAATTACATTATCTTATCCTTGAACAAGATCCAACGGTGCAACACTACCAACATTCTTGCTTGGAGCAATTGGATGCATGATTGGTTCATCTGGAGAGTCATGTTAAATGTGGGCATAAGGCCCCTACTGTTGTGGGTATGAGCACACATGCTCTGACACTTGTGACTTCTTTTGATTCCTGACTTCATATTATGTTACTCTATAGTTTTTTTTTTTATTATTATCATGTAGTGAGGTCATAGATAGTTTAAATTGTTATGGTCTATTTTGATTCTACTCCTTTTAAATTAGGAGCCAACAAATCTAGTTTAACTTGTGGAAGATTGAGACTAGTAATATGTTGGACAATTTGATCATGAGTAATGTAATTTAACTTTCCAAAATAATACCAATATTAATTTACAAAAAAATTGCATTCAATTTTAAAGAAGAAATGACATTTGAAGCATTATTGATGAAATTTTAGATATATATATTTGGAAATTTTTTAAACTTATTATTTATTTTTGAAAAGATAATAAATAGATAATAAATAAATAATAATACAGTCAAAAAATTTAGAAGAAAAAATCTATCATTTTTACTATATCAGTAATCTTTTAATACAAATATTGCTTTACTGATAAGAAATTCACAATATAATATAATACATTATCATTTCTAAAAATAATTTTCCTAATTACTATATGATTAATCTTTTTAATACTAATATTACTTTACTTATAAGAAATTCACAATATAAAATAATACATAGTTATTTCTAAAAATATTTTTCCTAAATGAATTAAACATTTCAAAATATAACTATACTTTTTAAATTTCTTAATATAATATTTAACTTCAAACTTATAAGCAAATTATATTGTTTTAATTCAGTAAAATAAATTCTTCTAATTAAAAAATAAATAAAAAATAAACCTATGAGCAAGAATTCTCCCAAATGAAGGAGCTAAAACAATTATACTAGATCAAGAAGGAAGACATTTTGAACATGAAATAATATACAATTTTTCTTACAATCTCCGGAACCAAGGCTAAACAATTATACTAGATCAAGAAAGAAGACATTTTGAACCTGAAATAAGATACAATTTTTTTTTACAATCTCCGGAACCAAGGCTAAAGGGACTAGGGCATTTTATGGAATTTATAGATTCTTGATGGAGCTCAATTTCATCAACTAGAAAGTTCAGCACTAGAAATATGAGTTACACCATTCATATATAGAAGAAAATTAATATCCGAACACAGTAAATGTGGGATTTATAGTCCAATGTAGCCTCTCAGTGAATGTGGGATTTATAGTCCAATGTGGTGTCAAGATTGTTGACACCAGCGCTAACAGCTGTCAGAGTCAGAGAAGCATTGTGTAGAGGATAAATTGTTGTCATTTGTGGGAATGGTTTCCCGCACAGTTTTCCGGTAATCGCGGTAACTCTTTCGAGCTGCACTAAGAGCTGCCAGTCCGAGAGAAGCATTATGTAGACGAGAAAGTGATTCCATTTGCGGGAATGGTCTCCCAAATAATTTTCCCGCCATAGCAGTAAGCCTACTGATCTGCACACCCCGGAGAAAGAAACACAAAATTATTTTGCCAGACACCAAAATAGTTTATAAGTTTAGTTTTCATGAATTTATGAAATGGTTTCAAACATGAAATGCACCGATTGCATTCCAAAAATACCCTTCAATATTAATATAGCAAAGCGAAATAAAGTTCGAGGGGCAGTGGAGACGAACCGAATTTTCAGCTACGTCCATCTTGCTAGCACATTTGTTTCTCACACATGTCTCATTGAATAATTTTCAGCTACGTCCATCTTGCCAGCTGAATAATTTTAAGATTAATTGAATAATTTTCATGTTTACGTTTATGATTTAAAATATATTAACGGAAAAAAATCAAACAACAAATGCTTTCCCGATTCACCACCATCATTTTTTTTTAAGTAAAAGTACAAGGTGAAATATAAACCTAAAAACTAATGTACCTGAATTGCTCTTTATCAATAGCCTCCTCGAGAACCGATGTTCGCTTTTCGCTTTCAAGACGATACCGCCCATCGTTTCCGGCCCTGTGTCCAATACATTTTTTACCAAACTCTATAATTGATTTTAAAAAATAACTTTTAATTTGCATTTTTGACCAAATAATAAAATGATAGGCTAAAAAGATAACTTTAAATATATTGAATTTATATTAGTTTGTTTATAAGTGAGATTTTTTGAAAAGTTTTCTAGTTTATTTTCCTATTTAGTTTGTTTAGAATTTGATAAGGATTTATTGAAATCACAAGTTTTATGGGTGAACTCTTTAAAATAGAAGTCAAGTTTCAAGAGTGAACTTTTGAAAATTGAAATGACCCAGAGGTTTTTGAGGGTGTTAAATCCATATATGTAGTAAAGAACAAGTTTAAACAACACAAAAATCACAAGTTCGAAGGTGTTTTAGAGTGCTAAATCCACATATGGGGTTATTGAGGGTGTTGAATCCATAAATGTAGTCAAAAAATCAATTTAAACAACACAAATCAAGATTTCACCACAACCACCGGAAACTCCAAAAAGTATCACAAATAGACAACTCCATTTAGAATTGCTATATAGAATGGTAAACTTATAATAGCTTTATAGCTTTAGTAGTAGTTAGAAGGTTTATTTTCTCCCACATTTTGGTTCTATTCTCCATAGACATGTTAGCCTATGTGGAAAAAATTTGAACACGTTGGAATCAATGAAAAGTAATTCCAATATGCCAAAAGGGGTAAGAAAATTTGAATATCTTGATATTGAGGTGAATAGTGGCAGTTCTTGCGATATGATCCTATGTCTTACCGAGAATAATGATATATAATAATTAGAATTGGGTAAATTTTATATAGGATAATTTATAAATTATAGAACTTTACTCATATTAAAATTATAACTGTAAATAAATTTTGATTATATTTAAATTTTGTCGTGTTGTGTTTATTAAATTTATTTATTTATTTTTATTCATATTTAGATGAATTTGCAATTGGGTTGGGTTGGGTTGGTCTACTCTCTTGATAGGGTCTATTACAATTGCTATCACTATAATCTCTAGTACCTGCATATGCCCATTTCGTAGCCTGGCATTTGAAGTTCAAACCTCCTTGCACATAATGCTTCATTTTCACTGTTATCATGAATTGAGATTCCCCTTGAGGGTTATTTAAAAATTTAATATTATTAAAAAACTAAATTTATATTTTAATTTTATTTATACTCAAATTGTTTAATCAACCGATGGGGCTTTGGATTAACGGTGAATGAGTGTTTTGTTAAAGCACTCCATGTGAAAAGGTCACCAATTCAAATCTCCCATGGGGTTTTCCTTGAAAAAAAGAAATAGTGAGAGCCCTCCAAAACCATAGTTGGCTCAAAACCCTAGTTATTGAATCATTTATCTACTTTGCACTTCTCTTCCTATGGAAAATTCCAATGAAGGGAGGGGTTCCTCTACCTATAATCAAGTAGTTTTTGGATTAAATCGATCAGATAAATCAATAGCTACTTCGCCTCCAAATGTTGAGAAAAATCCTAATGGAAACAAACAAAAACCTGAACAATTATCTTCTCCTTTAGGTAGATGCTAATTTGGTAGTTTCATTCGAAAGAAAACTATAGATCCAAAAATTGAAGTTACATTTGAACATATTGGAGGCTATATTCAGTTCATGAAAGATCATGCCCTCATTTATAGGTTTCTAGGCATCTAGTTAACTAAAAAAGCTCTAACCTAATGGATCCAACTTAAATGGAAGTGTTATGGACAAACCAAGCTTGAATTAGGTGCAAAATGCCTCTTTACAATAATTTGTGTAGATCTAGAAAACATAGATGTTCCTTTCTAGAATGACCTTACTTTTTTAATTACATTGGGATTTACCTCTATTTATAAATGGAGAGGTTTGTACTTGAATGATAATATTTTAAAATTGCTCCAATATGGATATACATGTATTCCCTACTCCGAGATTTTTGGGACCAATAAACTAGATAACATCGAAAATACTTTTGGGCACTACGTCAAATCCTCCAAGGAAATCAAGCAGGAAAGATACATGTTCTATAGTAGAATCTATGCTTATATGAACATCATTAAGCCAGTACCAAAGTCTATTTAGCTATACTACCAAGATGAAATATGATTGCAAACTCTTGATTATGATCACATTCCCTTCCAATTATTTCGTTGCCATGAATATGGTCATTTGTACTAAAATATCCCCTTACTAGCTTCCAGTAGAAATGCGGTAGTTTCAAGTGCTCAAGATAAAGTCAGATTCACAAATGTTGGAGATAAGTGCTCAAGCCCTAAGCGGAACCCCCTAAAAAATATGAGGTGTCTGCTGACAAAGTGATCCCTTCTTCTCAAAACCCTTTTCCCCTCCTCTCTACCCCATCTTCTGCCAACCTCCCACCTGATGCTCCACTGCCTAAGGTGGATATGCACAAAATCAACCTTCCACTCTCAACCTTTGAAACCCATCTCCCCTCAAAAGTTGATCCACTGAATTCGTGTCCTCTAAAATCTTATCTACAAACCCCCATAGATATACCCGATATGGACCTGGAACCAATTAACAAGATACAACTGAACACCTTGGATATCTTGAATCTATTGAACGCCTATTAGGGTAAGGACACCTTTCCCTTCCTGAGCACAAGGTAAAGATGCTTGGATGTGATTATTTCAAACTATGCCAAAAAAGAGTCAAAATATCAACTAGCACCTCAAACTCGATCATGCTCGAAGTCCATGCTTAGAATATGAAAGAATTTCAAACTCGCATCAAGAAGAAAAAGCCAGGGCACAAGATAAATGAGCAATATCTGAGGGAAATATGGGGTATGTTAGTTAATATAGGGCGTATAAGAAAAATCTCAAATTTGTTTCCCACAGGAAACATACCCCCAAAATGAATAAAATATCATGGACTATATGGCGCCTCAACTTTAGAGGGAAACAAAGTGTCCTTAAAGACAAATGGTACTTAGAACATCCGTATATACTGGAAATACAGGAAAAAAAATCTACAAGTGAAGCTCTTTCTCTTTATGTGTCAAAAATGTATGCTCATGGTCATTTCAGAATTCTAGCCATTATATGGAACATTCAAAAGGTTCAATTCATCAACATGTTTATTGTTAATCATATCCTTACAGTTCAGTTTCAGATGATAGGATCTATGGAAACATGATTTCTCTCAAATGCATATGGGATTTCTCTCAAGTGCCTTTTTATTATTGAAAAATATGGGAAAACCATAAAAAACCAAAACCCTAACCTGAGGAGATGGAACGCCAAGTGTTTGTGGGCCCCGTTGGGGTCAGCTCAACAACCAACTTCTTGGGGTTGTAACTTGGTCATGTTATCTCTACATGGCGCATACAATATATCATCAGAAAGATATATCTAAGCACTATAGGTTTTGATTCTAGACCGTAGGCTACGAGTTTGCTGCATACCTAAAAAAACGTCGTTTAGGGGGTCAAAATTTCTTAGGAAGTCCAGGACCCCAAAAACTGCTAAAAATAGTAAATCCTGTTATAATCAAGGAAATTGATGAAATCGACTAGAGGTCTAAGTGCAATAGCTGGGTGGAAACCAATATCCACCAAGATAATTCCCCCCCCCCTTAGGAATAAATTGCCCCTATTTCATGCAGAGTCTCCATGAGGTGAGGAAATTTCTGTTGAATCTGGTCCTTGGTGAACCACTTCACCTGGTGAGGGATTCGGCCTGCCTTGACAACTCAATATAGCTAGATCCTCTGTTGGCAGGTGTTATTTATCTGCATGTCGATGATCCGATCAATTGTGGCCTATTCCATACAGTTTGGATTTAACTTTATTGGTGTGATTTGTTCTGCAATGTCGAATGTTTCCAACAATGGTGGAAAGTAGGGTCAAAGGTGGTCCATATTGAACACTGGGTGCAAAACAAGGAATGATGGAATACTAAGATCGAAGCCATTGTCCATGTAGCCTTAGTGATGGTATATGGCCCATATTGGATGGGAAAAAATTGCGGTGGAGCCTTGTGAGGTGCTCCTTCTACAAATGTAGTCAATCTTTGTCACCCACCTGAAACTTGTATGGCACCTGATGTTGATCATGTCGTTTCTTGTACTTAATATTGGCTTTGTCCAATATTTCATGGACCTATTAGTGAATGTGATGAATGTGCTCAATGAAATTGTTTGCCTTGTCAGCTTCGGATTGGACATGAGCTAAATGTGTCTGAGTAGTTGCAAATGGTATGGCCACATCAATGGGTTATAATATTTAGAATCCCAAGCCCACCTGAAAGGGTTTGTGGCCAGTTGAGCTGTGGAGAGCCCGGTTATAGTTTTGCTAGATATAAGGGAGGCTTTCATCCTATGTGCATGGATTCTTCGAGTTGTACATGAATAAAATGTGTACGATCATCCTGTTGATGACCTTTGTTTGGCCATAAGTTTGGGGGTGGAAAGTTGTGGACTTAGTGAGCTTGGTGTCCAGCATCGACCAGAGACTTGACAAAAATGTACTGAGGAACTTTCTATCCCGATATGAGGTAATGGACTATGGGATCCCAAAGTGTACCCACATTCGCTCAAAGAAGAGTTTAGTAGTGGCTTTTGTTGCTATATTCTTCTTGCAAGTCGCCATAATGGGCATCTTAGAGAATCTATCGACGAACACAAAAACATAGTCATTGTCGTGCTTGGTAGAAGGAAGCCCTGAAATTTAATCCATGGAGATGGATTCCCAGAATCGACTAGGGGTAGACGTCGGAGTATATAGGCATTGATTCTTGATGGTCGATTTGGAAATTGTCCAGACAGTGCAGGATCCCATGTACTTCCTGAAATCATGTCAAAGGTTTGACCAAGAGAAATACCTCTGCAGTACTGCCACTGTTTTCTCAAGAATCACCAGTGCAGAGTAAAGATGATGCTTCAACTCTACGAATGCCTTCTATTGAGCTTCAGACCAAAAGAATTTTTCTTTCGCTCTTCCCTTGGTGAATTGACACAAAGGCTAAGTGAAATGAGATAATCCCAACATGAAGCTGTGATAGAAATTGGCAAGACCCAGAAAGTTGCAGAGCTCTATTAGGGTGGTTGGGGCTAGCAAATCTTGAATGACCTGGATCTTGGTTGGGTCCGCATGCACCCCCTACTCATCAATAATATATCCCATATATTGAACCTAGGTCATGCCAAAAATGAATTTCTCTAAATTGGCACACAATTTATGTTGCCACAATGTTTGGAGGACCTGTCGAATGTGGTGGAGGTGCTCTTCCCAACTATAATTGAAGATCAGGATGTCATCCAAATACACCACCATGAATGAGTTTTTGAATGCTCACAATATGCCATCCATCAGCCTCCTGAAGGTTCCAGGAGCATTCGTCAACCTAAAATGCATGGCCAACCAATCAAAAAATCCCTCCTTGGATTTCAAGGCAATATTCCACACATCAAAGGGTTCAATTGGTACCTAGTGGTACTTGGACTTCATGTCAATCTTGATGAAATATTTGGCCCCCTTGAGTTGGTCCAAAAGGTCATCAATCAGTGGGATCAGATACCTATTCAGGACAATGATCCTTTTCAACACCTAATAGTCAATATAGAGTCTCCAAGTCCCATCCTTCTTTTGCACCAACATCATCTTGCTTCCACAGGGTGATGAACTCGGCCAGATGTGACCTCTCTAAAGTAGCTTCTGAATATGCCTCTTGATTTCTTTTTTCTCCAGAACAGAGCACCGATAGATTGGTCCATTGTGTAGAAGCGCGCTTGGGGTCAGATCAATGTAGTGATAGACCTGACACTGTAGAGGCACCCCAACAGGTGAGGTGAATATATCCCCATAATCTTCCACAACCTTGTCCATCTATTGTCGTCATGCGGAGGAGCCCTATCTAGAGTTCATGGCCACAGTCTTCTTCTTTCCTTGAGGGTGGATCATAAGGAAAAAAAATTATCGGGTTGGGAAATGAGCTTGCTTCATTGCTTCGCGGTGATCAAAGAGATGGTGGTAGGTGTTTCTACCTTCGGTATCCTGTAAAAATTATTACCCAAATTAACAATAACAACGGGAGGCCGAGACTCATCCATAACATGTCACTTCCATAAGTATGGTTGGCCTAATAATACATCACAAGCTTCAAGATGAGGAACATCACATAATACCTCATCCGTGAAGGGCTTGATACTGTAGAGAAGGAAAAACTATTGGATGACACGCAGATCCCATCCTTGGTGAGGCCACCCGATGATGTATGGTTGTGGGTGTGTTTTGATCGGCAAGCCCAGTCACTTCACAACCTCTGTTGAAATAAGGTTCTTTTGGCTCCTGTTGTCGACAATGAACTGTAGCGGGGAAACCTTCACCCATATATGGGAATGGAAGAGGTCCTCTCGCTCCTCTAGATCTTTAGGTTCTTCCTTATGGATCTTGGTGGTGGCAATTGTGGCACTGGGCAGTGCATCGATAATCTTCTTCCCTTTATCATTCCCCTTATCTGGTTCTGACTCAGAGTCGAAACATGCTTCTGATTCAGAAGCCTTCATCTTAGCCACCAGTGATTTCTTAGCCTGACATTCACTTGTCTTATGAGTGGAGCTCTTATGGAACTCACATCACTTTCCTGAGTCCTTCTTTGGCTTCATAGTTTTTTTCTTCACTTGCAGTATCGAAAAGTTGTCATGGGCCGCCCTGCCTTGGCCTTGTCCTTTTTTCTACGGTTTTGTGACGCCTTTCCCTTACTTATAATTCACAAATACAAATTCTCGCTTCTTATGTTTGAATTTCTTCCCAATCTTGGCAGTATACTGGTATGCTACACCAAGCGAGGAGATGTCGAGGAACTCCATTTCCTCCTAGATTTGTTTGTGTAAACAACTGCGGTACTTAAGCACCAAATGTTTCTCCGAATGTTTGATACCCAACTTTTTGCGTAGGGTATGGAACAAATTCATTATTTCATGCACATCTTGATAAATTTGTTGTCGTGGCATAGTCCACTGGATGTAGCTGTCCTCATAGTTCCCCACAGGGTAGTATTGTTCCTTGATGGCGTCTTAGAAGGAATTCCAAGTGGGTTCAGCTGAGAATATGGAGGATTACCCTTCGTTATTTTTCTCATAGTAGGTTTCGCACATTCCTTGACATGGGGGTGACATTGAGGGTTGAAAAAGTAATATTTTCCTAATTGGAAAATTAATGAACCTAAAAATATCCTTCTAATAGATTCAGCCATCTATATATGCTGTATGCATCTATTTGGCCCTCAAATATGGGAATGTCAAACTTAACTTGTACCTTAAAAGGAGTGGTGCCTCTAAAGTGGTTTTCGGATGAAGATGCGTCATCAGTTGGTAGTTGTCGATGGATTTGGGAAAATTTATCCATCATTGTGTTCCTCTGTTTCTCGACGGCCTCCTTGAGAAATTTTTTGATAGAATCCCCTACTCCCTCGTCTTTCTTTTCCGCCACCATGGGAGGTCAATGGGGTTTGCGAGGTTTATCTTGTAAAGGATCATCTAGATTGAGCCCTAACTCCTTATACTCTGATCTCGTTGGGGAAATGTAAAGAAGGATTGCGAAAGAGAAGACCGCTCTGATACCACTAATCCAAATTTATTCAGGAATGCAATAAAACACAAAAATAAACATAAATGAAAATATGCAATAGAAAATATACTTCATTTCATTAATATAAAATAACTGAACTAAGCTTACAAATAGAATGGAAATAAACTAGCTCGGTTGACCATAGCCTATCTCGGAGAAGAGATGTGGCAGATACATGCCTCTAAAATGTGTTATAATGAGGCTCAAGGGAATTTTTATTATTGATAAACATGGGAAAACCCTAAACAACCAAAAACCTAACCCCACGAGAAGGAACACCAAGTGTTTTTGTGACCCATTGGGGTTAGTTGGGCAGCCAACTTCCTGGGGTTGTAACTTGGTCATATTACCTCTATTTGGCGCATACAATATATCATCGTAAAGATCTCTCCGAGTACTATAGGTTTTTCTGTAGAATTGTAACTATTGTAAGCCTCAAAAAAATGTTGCTTAGGCTATCAAAAATTCTCTAAAAGTTCAAGACCCGAAAAATCGCTAAAAATAGTAAATGATGTTATAGTCAAGGAAACTAATGAAACCAATTGGAGGTCTAGGTGGAATATATGGGTGGCCATTAATATACACCTGGATCATTCCTTCCCCATTAGGAAGTAATGGTCCCCATTGTGTGTAGAGCCTCCATGAGGTGAGTGCATTTCTGTTGAATCTGGTCCTTGGTGAACCACTTTCCCTGGTGAATGAGTTGGCTTGCATTGTAAAATTGATATAGTTGGATCCTTTGTTGACGGGTGTTCTTGATATTTGTGTCAATGATCCGATTAGATGTGGTATTTTCAATGCAATGTACATTTAACGATGTTGGTGTGAGTGGTTTTTCAATGTCGGATGTGTCCAACAATGGTGGAAAGTACGATCGATGGTGATCCACATTGAACATTAGATGCAAACCAAGGAATGGTGGAATACTAAGCTCAAAGGCATTGTCCCCTACAACCTTGGTTATGGTATATGGCCCATATCAAAGCGGGTGAAGCTTGCAGTGGGGCCCAACAAGGCGCTCCTTCTGCAAATGTAGCCAAAATTTATTGCCTTCCTGAAACTTGTGTGGCACCCAATGCTGATCATGTCATTGCTTGTACTTAGCATTGGATTTTTCCAATATGTCATGGAAATATTGGCGGATGCGCTGAATTTTCTCAATGAATTTGTTCACCTTGTCGGCTTCGGACTTGACATGAGAAGAATTTTCCTGAGTAGCTGCAAACGGTATGACCACATCAATGGGACATAGTGGCTGGAATCCCAAGCCCACCTAAAAGGGGTTGTGGCTAGTTGAGTCATGGAGGGCCCAGTTATAGCAGTGCTGGACACAAGGGAGGCTTTCAACCCATGTTCGTGGATGCTTCTAGTTTTACATGCGCATAATGTGTACGATCATCCAGATGATGAAATTTGTTTTTCCATCCATTTGGGGGTGGAAAGTTGTGTACTTAGTGATATTGGTGTCCAGCATTGAAAAAATACTTGACCAAAATGTATTAAGGAAACCACTTTCCCGATGATAATGGACTCTAGGATCCCAAAGTGTACCCAGACTCGCTTAAAGAAGAGTTTAATAGTGGCTTCTGCTGTGATATTCTTCTTGCAGGCTACCGTAATGGCCATCTTAGAGAATCTTTCGATGACCAAAAAAACACAGTCGTTGCCATACTTGGTAGAAGGAGGGCCCGACATGTAATCCATGGAGATGAATTATCGTGGTCGACTAGGGGTAGGCAGTAGAGCATATAGGCCTTGCTTCTTGATGGTTGGTTTGGAAATGGCGCAGGTAGTTCAGTATCTAATGTACTTCCCGACATCATGTCTAAGGTTCTGCCAATATAAATACTTCTATAGTATTTCCATTATTTTCTTGACCCCGAAATGTCCAGCAAACCAACTGTAGTGCACTTCCAAAATCATCTTGGCACGCTCGCTTGAAGGAACACAGGTATCCAAGCTGGTGTAACAGTGCATCATGGTGGTGAAAATATGGGACTTTCTTACACTCCAGGAGCATCTGGTATGTGTTTCCAAATTCTGAATCACTTTTGTAGAGATGCGTCCAATCCGATGTCTCCTGACCAAAAGATTTGAGCACAATGGTTAGCGCCACGATCGATGATCGGTTGAGGAAATCTGAAACATTATTGGTGCTTCCCTTCTTGAAATTTATGTTCAAATGGAACTGTTGTAGGTATGTGGACCATTTCTGATGGTGATCATTTTTAAACTTCCCTTGTGTCTGTGTGAACTACAGGGGTTGGTGATTTGTGTGGATGATAGTTTCCTTCCCAAAAATGTAATGCTTCCATTGTCGACAGACCTACACAATAGAGTACATCTCTTTTTCATAGGTGGGATACTTTAGGACTGTGTCTGAAAGTTTCTCACTGTGATATGACACCAGATACCCATGTTGAGTAAGTACTGCACCAATAGCATAGTAAGAGACATATGTCTTGATCTCAAATGGTTACTGCAAGTCTAGTAATGTGAGAAATGGTTCAAAGAAAAGGCGATGCTTCAACTCTGTGAATTTCTTCTATTGAGATTCAGACCAAAATCATTTTTCTTTCACCCCTCCCTTGGTGACTTGATTTAAAGGTTAAGTGATGTGAGATAATCCCAACATGAACCTACAGTAGAATGGGAAATACCTAGAAAGTTGTGGATTTATATTAGAGTGGTTGGGGTTGGGAAATCCTGAATGACCTGCATCTTGGTTGGGTCCACATGCACCCCCTGTCATCAATAATATATCTCAGATATTGAACCTCGATCATGCCAAAACTGCATTTCTCGAAATTGGCACACAACTTGTGTTGCCGCAGTGTTTGGAGGACCTGTCGAATGTGGTGGAGGTGCTCTTCCCAACTATATTTGAATATCATGATGTCATCCAAATACACCACCACGACTTAGTTGGGGAATTGGTGAAATATGTTGTCCATCAACCTCATGAATGTTGTGGGTGCATTTGTTAAGACAAACCATTCAAAAAAACCCTCCTTGGATTTAAATGCAATATTCCACACATCAGAGGGTTCGATTGGTACCTAGTGGTACCTGGACTTCAAGTAAATCTTGGTGAAATATTTGGCCCCCTTTAGTTGGTCTAGAAGTTCATCAATCCGTTGGATCAGATACCTATTCTAGACATTGATATTGTTCAACGCCTGATAGTAAATACATAGTCTCTAAGTCCCATCCTTCCTCTGCACTAACACGATCAGGCTCCCATAGGGTGATGAACTCCTCCGGATGTGACCTTTCTACAGAATCTCCGAAATCTGCCTCTTGATTTCGTCGTTCTTCATAACTGAGCGCCAATAGATTGTTCCATTGGGTAGCGGCATGCTTGCAGTAATATCGATGGGGTGCTTGACCTGACAATTCAGATGCACCCCTGCAAGTGAGGTGAATATGTCCCCATACTCTTCCATGACCTTGTCCATATGTTTTTGTCGTGCGAAGGAGCCCTGTCTGAAGGTCGTGGCCAAAGTATTCTTCTTTCTCCGAGGGCAGATCATAAGGAAACAAAATTTCCCAGTTTAGGAAATGAGCTTGCTCCATTACTTTGTGGTGATTAAAGAGATGGTGGTAGGCAGTGCTACCTTCGATATCTTGACATACAACTTATTCCTCATAGTAACAATAACAATGTGAGGTTGAGACTGTTACAGATCATGTCACTTCCATAAGTATTGTTTGCCTAATAATACATCACAAACTTCAAGAGGAGCAACATCACATAATATCTCATCCAGGAAGGGCTTGATGTTGTATAGAAGGCAACACTAATGGTTGATGCATAGATCTCGTTATTAGTGAATCCACCTGATAGTGTATGGTTGTGGGTGTGTTGTGATCAGCAGGCCCAACTACTTCACGACCTCTACTTAAATGAGGTTCTTTTAGCTCCCAATATTGAAAATGAACTGCAATGGGGAACCCTTCACCCACATCTGGGAATGGAAGAGGTGCTCCCCCTCCTCTGGATATTTGGGTTCTTCCTTATGGATCTTGGTGGTGGAAATGGTGGAATTGGGCTCCACATCAATAATATGCTTCTCTTTTTCATTCCCCTTGTCGGGTTTTGACTTAGATTTAGAAGATGCATTTGATTCGGAAGCATTTAGTTCGGACACTAGTGATTGCTTGTCCCGACACTCAGTTGTGTTGCAAGTGGAGCTCTTATGGAACTCACACTACTTCCTCGTTTCCTTCTTTTTCTTCGTGGTGTTTTTCTTCGCTTGCAGCCTCGACAAGTTGTCCTGGGCCACCCTACCTTGGCCTTGTCCTTTGTTTAGTGGTTTGGGGGCGCCTTTCCCTTTCTTTGGATTCGCATATCCATAGTCTCTCTTCTTATATTTGATTTTCTACTCAATCTTAGCATCATACCGGTATGCTGCACCAAGCGAGGAGATGTCGAGGAACTCCATTTCCTCCTGGATGTATCTGTGCAGGAAACTATGGTACTTAAGAAACAAAACTTTCTATGTATATTTGATACCCAAATTTTTGCATAGTGTATGCAACATATTCGTAAGCTCATGTACATCTTGATCCCTTTGTTTTTGAAACTTAGTCCATTTTATATACTTGGCCTCATAGCTCCCCACGGGGTAGTATTAATCCTTGATGGAATCTTGAAAATAATTCCAAGTGTGTGTGGCCGAGAATAGGGAGGATTCCTCATCGTCCTTTTTCTCATAGTAGGTTTCCCATTAGTCCTTGAAATGGGGGGCGGCTTTGAGGAGTGCAAAAGTGATATTTTCCCTATTGGAAAATATCCCTTCAACTATCCTTCTAATAGATTCAACCATAAACCTACGACATCTGTATCTTTTTGGCCCTCAAATATGGAAATATCTAAGTTAACTTGTACCTTAAAAGGATTGGTGCCTCCAGAGTGACTTTCGGATGAAGATGCATTGCCGGTGGGTAGTCAACGAAGGATCTGGGCACATTTATCCATTATCATGTTCCTTTGTTTCTCGATGGCCTCCTAGAGCAATATTGTGATATTATCTCCTACTCCCTCATCTTTCTTTTCCTCCACCATGGGAGGTCATCAAGGTTTGTGAGACTAATCTCGTTGTGGAAATGCAAAGAAATATTGAGAAAGAGCAGACTGCTCTGATACCACTGATCCAAATTTATGAAGGAACACAATAAAAAATATAAATAAACATAAATGCAAATATGTAGTAGAAAATATACTTCATTTAATTAATATCAAATAACTGAAATAAGCTTACAAACATAATGGAAATAAACTAGCTTGGGTGATGGTAGCTTATTGCTGAGAAGAGATGTTGCGGCTATATGCTTCTGAAATGTGTTACAATGAGGCTCAAGGGCCTTTTTATTATTGAAAAACATGGTAAAACCCTAAAAAACCAAAACCCTAACCCCAGGATATGGAACCCCAAGAGTTTGTGGGCCTCATTGGGGTTAGTTCGGCATCCAAGTTCATGGGGTCGTAACTTGTTGATACTATCTTCCTTTAATGCATACGGTATATTGTCAGAAAGATCTCTCCGAGTGCTACAGGTTTTTACACTATGCATTGGCCTGTTGCAGACCTTAAAAAAATTCCATTTAGGGGGTCAAAATTGCTTTAGAAGTTCAAGACTCAGAAATTTGCTAAAAATAGTAAATGCTGCTATAATCAAGGAAATTGATGAAACCAACTAGGGGTCTATGTGGAATAGGTTGGTGGCCACCAATATCCACCTAGATCACAATATGACGTTGATATCCATGATAGCATAGTCACATAGGATGACAAATGAGTTTTAATGGATGAAATGGTCAATGAATCTATAGTTTATTTGCTAATCCAATGGATGTGTTATAATCATCCAGATATATAGATATCTTGGTATCTATATTGTTTGAAACATCACCTAATAACTTGATCCTAGATCCATAGGTGAGAACAACTTAAACCTCATCTAATATTCAAGCATCTATAACATCAAAACACCATGGCATATTAGTTCTTCTAGGATCTATATGCAATTAAGAAATTATGTAATCCATTATTCGAACACCCAAGCATTTTCCAATGAGCCATTATATGTCAAGTCCTAGATGAGGATGTGATAGTTCATTGTTGAATGAATATGGCATCCAAGAACAAAGAGTATTAAGGAGTCATGGAGCTAACACCTTCTATTTATTCTAGATGTAATACCATCATTACCATGTTAGCGGTCCAACTCAGTTTCCATGTTAGCAAAAAATAACAGAAATCCATTAAATAATTAAAACAAAAAAAAGGCTTATCATTGATAAGATACATATAGAGGAAGCTAAATTAAAAATTGAGGATTGCCTCTAGATATATATGTTAGACATTCGATTTTTCCCATTACTAAGAGGGCTTGTCAGTAATTCATTTGAATCCATATGCCAACATCGCATTTCTTGTAATGCAGAGAACATTCTTGTAACTCACTTGTACTATTATAGTGTTATTGTGGTTTCATCAAGACATTTCTCAACATCCATTATGACATTCGCTAACAATTTCTCTCATTTGATGGAGTGTTATAGGATTTTCAACCAAACATGTATTTATCAGATCCATCTTCATTGACTGATGAAAGTTTAGGTAGCCTAAAATAAATTGACCAAACATCTTATACATCGTCTAGCAGGCGAATATCAACTAAAGGTGAAAATATTAGAAGAAAAATCCATAGACGCATGGATTTTCTTGTCGATAAATGGGGGTCATGTTGTTATGATAATGAGAGCATAGGATACATCTAGGAAGTTATGATAATGAGAGCATAGGATACATGTGGGTCAGATTACTTCCTATTGAATTTAGCTCACTATCTAGGAAGTTTATCTAGAAACCATTTTCAGTACCTTGAGGTTTGCATGCCTTAATGGAAGGTTTCTTGCCTTCAATGACAAGTTCTCATCATTTACCTTTGATCGAATGATTCTATGAGTGTTCGACTTTAGGAAATATTTTCACAATCTATAGCTTATATTGAGAGTACCTTGAGAGCCATTATCATTATTGGTGGTTTCTATTGTGCTTGTTACCGCTTCACATCATTGACTCGTAATCAAGTGGTATCTTCCATGTTTGACCTCAAAACATTTGTTCACATGGTTAGATTCATAGTACAGATTGAGAGATGGAAATAAAGACCATGGATCTAGTTTCATCCATCTAGAATGTGAAGAGTTATTTATTCATGATTATGTAGATAGATTCATATTTAATGGTTGCCTCCATAATGTGTCTACTATTGATATGATTCTAGGGTATTTCCGTAATTTTTCATCGAGTTAGATTTACTATGAGTATGGAAATGCCTACCTTAGTGATGACTATGTAGTGCATTGTAATCATTGAATTATTGTTGCATGTTTCCAACCATGGTATTTGATCCGATCATTGGCATGATAGAGCGCTTCAATACTTAAATGACGTTTTTGACTTCACACTTTAGGGGGAAATATGTTACACAACATTTTGTCACCATGACACTTGACCATTAAAATGGATCTCTCGCCATCTATAAACATGTTTCAAAGCACTCCCTTGCAAGTAAATAAACTAAAACCCTTGAAGAAAATATGAATTTTGGGAAAAAATATTTTATAGCATGAAACCTGCAAAGAACTTTGCTCTGTCTTCCACTTTAGACCGCACAAATAACTCAATGAAAACTAAAAAGAAAAATTGAATCCTAGAAGCCTTGTTGGGCGAATATTCCCAATTTAAATCTTCTAGTTCATACCTATTTGAGCCCTACCCCTCACATCATGGAGATAATTACCTTTCATAAAGGAACCCTAATACCACTATTAGTGGATTATATCCTTCTATTATGGATTTGAAACTTCCTCTTCTTGGACTATAAATTGACTACATGCTAGACAGTTTGGGGAGTTCACAAAAGGTAGACTCATGTTGTTGGATTTAGATTGGGAAGCTTATCATCTAAGGATATGTTTGGAGGCATTTGGGAGGAACCTCACGACATCAAGGGAGAGATTGGAAGGCTCTTCTTTATCCTTGAAATAATACAAATGAATCATGTTTTCCATTGTATTGTCTTACTGAAATGATGAATGATTTATGTTCCTTTTGTTTATTCATTAATATGATATCAATTTCTAATCTCCTTGATCATTAGATTAAGCTTGTTTGAATTATTATATTGCATATGCATTTGATCTCCTTTATGTTTGTGATTGCAAGTATTTTCGAGCATTGAGGAGCTGCATCGGGACGAAGCAGGGATCTTCATCAATAATTTCTCAAATAGGTAAGGGTTCCATTCTCCTTCTCTTGTATTTATGATTCAAATGAAGTAGGCTTAGGGAAAGAGTTATTAAATTGTATGTTTTTTTGTAGTTTTCCCTAGGAATATAGGGATATCGATCTTATCAGCAAGAGGTATTAGACTGCATAACACAGAGGCAATGGATATTGCATATTACCTATTTAAAATATCACCTCCATTAGTGTTGGAGGACAAAAATCCACGTGAGGTATGGACTTGTAACAAACCATTTATGTCACATCTCAAGGTATTTGGTTGTGGTGCATATGTGCATGTTCCAATGGAAAAATAACCAAGATGGATAATAGGTTTGAAAGGTGCATATTCATTAAGAATAAATATGGTTTAAAGGGTTACAAGATTTAGAACCCAAAAGAAAGGTAGAGTAGAGTTGAGATGTGGTATTTATCAATGAAGGATGTCATGAAATTGGAAGTCCTACCAATGGAATAGGAACTAGAGAAGATAGAGTTTGAACTCAAGGATGAAGAATCAAATTATATATAAGAATAGGATTAAGAAGAAGAAGAACCACACACTCCAGTTTTTAGGAGATTGGTTCGGGAAAGAAGGAACCAAGAGAGGTAAAATCCATCTAATTTCCATTGAAATTTTGTTTTATCTATTATTGATGATGATCCTAGAACTATGAAGGAGTTAGTAGATTCAAAGGGTGGAATGGTTCAAGAAATGGAAGCTCTGGAAAAAAATGAGGCTAGGGATCTAGTGGAGATGTTGGTTGGAAGGAAACCCATTGGAAGCAAATGGGAGTTTAAGAAGAAGATGAATGCAAAAGGAAAAGTGGAGAAATACAAATTTAGGTTAATAATGAAAGGTTATTCCTAGGTGCTAGGAATGGATTACGGTAATATTATTTGCCATGTTTCCAAGTTAGCTTCTAACAGATTAGTTTTATCTATTCTTGGTACTTTTTATTTCAAGGTAGAATATATGGTTGGGAAGACAACATTCCTACATGGGGATCTAGAAGAAGATATCTACATGAAACAACCATAAGGATTTGTAGTGAAGGGTAAGAAAGAACTAATGTGTAGGTTAAAGAAGTATTTGTATGGGTTTAAGAAATCCCAAGGATGTGGTATCAAAAATTTAATACATATATATAGGGACTTGGCTTCCTAAGGAGAAAATAATATGATTGTGTATTTGAGATTAATTGGATATCATGTTATTTATTTGGTCTTGCATGTGGATGATAAGTTGTTGATTGTAAATGTCGGGGAAATTATCCAAGATGTGAAGACCTAGTTGTCCTCTAAATTTTAATGAAGCATCTTGGTGTTGCAAACTTCATTTTAGGCATAGAAATTAAATGAGATTGGGAAAACACGAAGCTCTAGTTAAACTAGAGGAATTATGTCGAGACAATATTTTACATGCTTAATATGTAGGATAGTAAACCGGTGAAGGTTCCTATTAGTATACGTGTAAAGTTATATGTACAACAATGTCCCAAGACATAGGAAGAGGAAGATAAAATGTCTCGTGTTCCATATACAAGTGTAGTTGTTAGTTTGATGTATGTAATGATATGCACTAGACCATACATTGTAGATGTAGTGGGAGTATTGAGCATATTTATATTAAAACTAGGGAAGGAGCATTGGACAGTAGTAAAGCATGTCTTCAGGCATCTCCGTGGCACTAGTAATTATGGTCTGTGATATGAAGGAAGACTAGGATTGGACAAAGTGTTGGACATGCATGGATTTTTTTATGTAGATTGGGCTAGAGAACTATATTATAGAAGACCTACAAGTGGGTATGTGTTTAACCTATTTAGAGAAGCAGCGAGTTAGATGAGCAAGAGATAACTTATAGTGGCACTTTCAACTATAGAGGTTTAATACATGGCAAACACTAATGCAATCGAGGAATAAATTTGGTTGTAGAGATTAGGTTCAGGTATGGGATTGGTACAATGAGCTATAAGAATAGATTTCCATAGCTAAAGTGAAATTTTCGTAGAGAATAACCTTGCTTATCATTTGAAGACAAAACATATTGATGTTCAATATCACTTTATAAGGGATATGGTTGAAGAAAAAAGGGTGTTGTTGCGGCCCTGGACTGATGACTTTATACTCTGGAAACTCCCTGTGTGAAAATAAAAAACCATGTGGGAGAGTGTTGGGTATGTGTTATTTTCTTTGCACGACTAGCCCTAGGTGTTGCTACATTATGTCGGGTTGAGTGGGGGGGTTCATCGGGGAATGGAAGCCCCCCTTGTTGGAGGCTGGTGGCCTAGCCTACACGAGGTTCAAGGTAGTGACTCACATATTTTTTTATGTGGATCCAAGGATGGTTGGGTGGACCCAACTATGGGGAGAAACCAAGGATGGTTGGGTGGACCCACCCATGGTTTTATGCATGTTTTTATGTATGATGCTTTTTCCCATGGTATTTTTAGATCCAGTCAAGGGAACTATGATTATATTCTAATATAGGGTTAAGGGATTGGGGGTTTTGGATGCATCGACATGTTTATAATGTATTGTAACACTGAAAACAATATAATGAAAAAACAATCTAGTTTTCCTGTTTTTGAGTTTCACGATAAAAATATTTAGATGTATTTTTTGTTCTCGCCATTGTATATTTTTTTATTTTTAAGAATACGTTTGTAGGTCATTTTTTTATAAGGTTAAAACCTTGACTGGAGTAATGGTGATTCATGCATGCATGTCAAATATTTCCTCTTGCATACTTCGTTGCTTACTCTGGAAGCTTTGGATATAGGAAGGAGATACTCAAATATAGGGTGGAACCTCTGTGTCATAGTGTTCCATGACTACATAGGACTAGTTGAATTTTCAACAGGATGATCCCAATGTTGTAACTCAATCTTCTATGTGAGATTTTAGGACAACTTTGTCAAAATGGGAACACGACTTCAGGGTACAAATTTATCTTTTGTCCTCTTATTATTGTAAGTCTTTATGTATCTTGGTGGAGCTTAATTCTAGCTGTCATATTTAATTGTTTACGAAGGAGCTATGTACTAAGTTTAATGTATGCCAAGTCTCTAGTGGCTCTTGGGTGTCTCTTGCTTCTGGTTTCTTCTCTCCCTCCCTCCGATTTGATTCGGGCCATGGTCATTGGCTCTCTGTTATTTTTTCTTGACATCCCCAACATATTCCATCTTGTGCCACTCTAAAATTATGAGGTGTTTGTTAGATGGTGGGTCTCTTAGGTAAGAGTATTCTACTTAATTTATTTGAGGTGGTTCAAGTAGGTTTTCTTGTCCATTAATATAAAGACCTCATTCAATTATCACTGGGCTAATGTTAGCACTATATAGGTGAGTCAATTGGGGCTTAAGTATCTTGTTTCTTCTCTATTTTATGGGATTTCAATTTCATGGAAAAGAATGTGTAGTCACAAGGCAGGGGTGGTCATAGTGAGTAAGGTTGGTCGTGTTCCTAGGCTCATGCACAAGAAACATCTGCCACTTTTCATTCAATGACTTCTCCATGCATTTAGGAGGAGATCCATCAACTAGAAACGTATGCATCTCATGATTGACAAGCATATTCAAATTCATAAATTATCAAGGAAGTTTCCAACTACGTTTTTTATCTTGGTCACACCAGGGGAGGGTAGAATCAATACATCCATTCCATCACCCATCACTAGCAAATGAATATTTTTTTATGCGGAACTAAAAGAGAAGCATTAAGATCAAAATTATATTATCTTGTCCTTGAACATGATCCAGAGGTGCAAAACTACCGACATCCCTGCTTGGAGCAATTGGATGCATGACTAGTTCATCTGGAGAGTCATGTTAAATGTGGCCATAAGGCCCCTACTGCAGTGGGTATGAGCACACATACTCTGACACTTGTGACTTCTTTTGATTCCCAACTTCATATTATGTTACTCTATAGTTATATTTTTTATCATGTAGTGAGGTCATAGATAGTTTAAATTGTTATGGTTGGTTACGTCAATGCTATTTTGATTCTACTCCTTTTAAATTACAAGGCAACAAATCTAGTTTAACTTGTGGAAGATTGAGACTAGTAATATTTTAGACAATGTGATCATGAATGATGTAATTTAACTTTCCAAAACAATACCAATCTTAATTTACAAAAAAATTGCATTCAATTTTAAAGAAGAAATGTCATTTGAAACATTATTGATGAAATTTTAGGTATATAAATTTATAATTTTTTGAAACATATTATATATTTTTGAAAAGATAATAAATAAATAATGATACACTCAATAATTTAATAAGAAAAAATCAATCAATTTTACTATATAATTAATCTTTTTAATACTAATATCGCTTTACTTATAAAAATATTCACAATATAATATAATACATTTTCATTTCTAAAAATAGTTTTCTTATGATTAATCTTTTTAATAGTAATATTTCTTTACTTATAAGAAACTCACAATATAATATAATACATTATCATTTCTAAAAATAATTTTCATAAGTAAATTCAACATTTAAAAATATAGCCCGTCGAGGTTTGGTCTCGTGGCCAGTTGACGCTTGCTAAGGCGTTCGTGTCATTGTGTAGGTCACGAGTTCGAATCTCGGATAACTCGAGCGCCGTTATGGCGGGCATGGCGGTTCTTCCTTGGAGTTTAGTGGTAGCCAGCGAGATTCGACCCCGTGTCACGCAAGTACGATACTAATACTGTTGCCGATTCTCCTTAAAAATAAATAAATATAACTATACTTTTTAAATTTCTTAATATAATATTAATTAAAAACAATTTTCTTATGATTAATCTTTTTAATGATAATATTTCTTTACTTATAAGAAACTCACAATATAATATAATATAGTATCATTTCTAAAACTAATTTTCATAAGTAAATTCAACATTTAAAAATATAACTATACTTTTTAAATTTCTTAATATAATATTTAACTAATATTTAACTTCACACTTATAACTTCAAAATTATAAGTAAATTATATTGTTTTAAATATAATTATTTGACTATCACATGGTTTGCAATTCCAATTAATACCAGATAATGTGTGAACAGACTAACTCAGTAAAATAAATTCTTCTCACCAAAAATAAAATAAAAATAAACCTATTAGCAAGAATTCTCCGTAATGAAGGAGCTAAAACACTAACACTTAACGAGAAGGAAGACATTTTGAACCTGAAATAAAATACAATTTTTGTTTACAATCTCCGGAACCAAGGTTAAAGGGACTACGGAATTTTATGGCATTTATAGATTCTTGATGGAGCTCATTCTCATCAGCGAAAAAGTTCAGCACTAGAAATTTGAGTTACGCCATTCATATACAGAAGAAATTCAATACCCGAACCAGTAAATGTAGGATTTATAGTCCAATGTAGCCTCTCAGTGAATGTGGGATTTATAGGCCAATGTGGTGTCAAGATTGTTGACACCAGCGCTAACAGCTGTCAGACTCAGAGAAGCATTGTGTAGAGGAGAAAGTGGTGTCATTTGTGGGAATGGTCTCCCACAAAGTTTTCTCGTAATCGCGATAACTCTTTCGAGCTGCACTAACAGCTGCCAGTCCCAAAGAAGAATTATGTAGACGAGAAAGTGATTCCATTTGCGGGAATGGTCTCCCACATAATTTTCGCGTGATAGCAGTAAGCCTACTGATCTGCACACCCCGGAGAAAGAAACACAAAATTATTTTTGCCAGACACCAAAATAGTTTATAACCCACCAATACAATATAATGATTTTAAGAATTCCATCTTTGATAGAATGCTTCAATTACTATCAAATTGGGCCGCTTAAAAACCAAAAGCACCGACTGAATTAAAACCAACAGCACGAGCATTCAATAGTACAGTAGTAGTAATTAGAAATCCTTAACGACGGGCATAAACATATAGCCCACTACTCAGAAGAAAAGTAACAAGTCCACAGGAAACATCAGTTGGCAGGAGCGCGCTTTGCCCAATTTATGAATATCTCTAAAGCTTTGTGCTTACCATTCCGTGTGCACTAGCAGGATCAATCTCATTGTAGCAGAAAGAAAATCAAATAATTACGACTGAAGGAAAGGGCTACATGGAAAATATAAGTGTAAAAAGTCCACCTCAACTTCATACCAGTACCCTATGAAATAATTAAAAAGCTTAGTTTTTATGAATTTTTGAAATGTTTATGTGGAAAAAGCAATTCTTACTTGCGAATTTTTTTTAAAATCTTGAAGAGTTTGTTGTTATTATGTTTCTTATATTGTTGTGTGTGGTTGAGAGATTATCTCGACTAAATGATCCTGTCCTAAATATTTTTTCTATGTTGAGACAACATTTCATCTATTTATTTATAATATTATTTGATTAATGTGAATATAGATTTCCTTATAGAAATTTAGCATGATATCAGAGTCCATATGGATCTTAATCTTGGCCCGCAAAGAGGCGAGAGAAATAAATAAGAGAATATATTTCGATTGTTTTAGTTTTGTTTGTCCATCTATTTGTTGATTCCGTCAATGATTGGAGTTAAATATTTTTTAGAAGCTTATGAAATTTTATAAATGGCAGGAGGGAGGAATTCTCATGTGATTCGGCTTTGTTTTTTCTTTGTCTAGTGTTTGCACCTTGTTCTGGCTGTGTTGCCACTGAATGAAGCCGATCAAGTCATCTATGACAGATGCAACAGTGGATTTAATTTGTAATCATAATGATCAATGTGAACAAGGTTATGGCGGCCTTGTGTGGGAGCATGAAGATGGTAGCATTGATATCTAAAGAACATGTTGGAAATTATTCCAACTGCAACCTGAAACAGCAGAACATAAATTCAATCTTGATTTGATTTTTTGAAGGATAGGAGAAACAACAATTTATGTTTAGTTTTTGCACTTAACTGTGCATTGATTTTTTTTTTCTCCTGCAACAATCGATTTTCTTTACACTGCCGCAACCCTGTCTGATTGTGTAAATCGTGGTCTGCACCACGTTACCTCCCGCCATAACTTCCATCCACCAACCATATCTCATCTCGCCATTTTATTTTAAATTTGAATAAACCACGTCATATGAGTGGAGCCCATGCTCCACGTCCTCGCACCTGCAGCCAATCATGAAGCGATCGTATAGAGTGGAGCTGACGTCACACCAGCCCCAAATGGATGTGATAAGCATTCATCAAATCTGCCTAAGTTTTGTTTGAAGTCCGCTAAGGTCCACCTCCAGCCAATAGGAGCCCGTTCGCATGGTTGAAGAGTCCAGTTAGCATGAACAATTTTGGATGCGATAAACCCCGGTAAACCAGATTGCATAAAGAAGGTTCAAATCCGCGATGTGTTAAATTTTGTCCACATCAACGGGAACGATTATCGTTGATCTTAGATCAATGGTAACCTGCGGACACAAACAACTCGCCGAATAACCCATAGGGTGCCTCCGCAGTTGACTTCAGCCCTCGTGCTTTGACCAAAGATCGATGACTGACATTCACTGCGAGAGCACAACGTCGATGGTCAGTCTAGACCATGAGATGCCTCTGCAGTGACACAATGCGAGAGCTAAAACGGCCTGTGTGCTGATTAGTGAAGTATGTATCCTTTTGATAGGCCAAGTACAAGTTGTTGAACAACTGCATTGAATTAGATTAAGTTTTACTGGGCATGAAAATTTTTCATATATGTAATGTAATTTTTCATTTTACGTAGAGAGTTAGAGAGACAGACTGTGTGTGCATTTTTTAAGACAGAGAGAAAATTTCTATAACGCTGTGTGTGAAGCAGCTTGGAATTTGTTTTTGTAATCCTGAACTGAAGATTCAGAAGAAGAAATTTTCATTTTGTAATAGTTTTCCAGTTTAATGAAATAGAGTTCTTACTCCATCTCTCTATCCATATTATTTTCTTAATCTCTGTGTTCAGAGGAGGAATTGTTTTTATTCCTCTGTGTGTTTTGGAATACTTAGAAATTTCAACATGTTATTGGAGCTAGTCTAGGCTCTTTGAAATTTGTCAAAGAAGCTGAAGGAAGAAGAAGGAGTTGTTGAAGCAGTTCTCTAGCAGTGTGAAGGCTCAGAAAATTCTAGGTATTTATCAAAACAGAGTTTTGAGTTTGTTTTAAAGAGTGCAATTCTCAGAGACAGTTTGTTTAAAAACACAGAAAAGATTTAAAAGCATAGTTCAGTGAAGTTATCCATGGCAGGAGCCAGCACAAGCACGAGTATAGGAAATACTCAACTCCCATAGTTCAATGGGAAGAACTATGACTATTGGGCAATCACAATGATAGCCATGTTTTCCTCTCATGATTTATGGGAGATAGTTGAATATGGTTTAGAAGAACTAGCACATGAACAAGTTTTTAATGCCTTAACACAAGCAGAGAAGAATTTGCTGAAGAGTAATAGGAAGAAGCACTCAAAAGCCCTCTTCTATCTTTATCAAACATTGCATGAAAGTGTATTTCCAAGGATTGTAGTAGCTAAGAGGTCCAAGGATGCATGGGATACTCTCCAGACAACCTACCAAGGAACGGAGAAGGTAAAGACTGCAAAACTTCAATTAATGAGAAGAGATTTTGAAGTTATTTGCATGAAAGAGTCTGATACAATAAAATCATTCTTTACTCTACTAATTGAGTTTGTCAACCAAATGAGATCTCATGGAGAGACAGTAGAAGAAATAAGAATAGTGGAGAAAGTATTGAGGAGCTTACCCTCAAAATTTGATGTGATAATCACAACCATTGAAGAAACAAAGGATCTCTCAAAGTTTACAGTCGATGAGCTACATGCATCATTGATGACACATGAACAAATATTGGGTAGAACAACAAACTCATTGTTGGAGCATGTTTTCAAGACCCAAATGTCCTTTGGAAGAGGAAGAGGTCAAGGCAGAGGAAACTACATAGGAAAAGGAAGAGGCAGAAGCCAAAACAGAGGAGGAAGAAATAGCCCTGCAAACACTAGTGGAAGGGGCAGCAATCAAAATCAGAACCAAGGCCAAGGCAACAACCAACAAGATGGACAAAATCAAGCACATGGACAAAGATATGATAAACCCCAAGTCCAATGTCATTAATATAAGAAGTATGGGAATTATGCCAATGAATGTAGGAAGAAATAGAGTGACATGGGTAATAGACCCAGTGGTAATTTCACTAAACAAAATATCAATCAAGAGAAGTTGTTTTTAGCATGTAATTTGGCTAAAGAAAAGAGTGAAGATATACGGTTTCTAAATTTAAGATGTAGCAACCATTTGACTGGAAACATTTCCATGTTTTCCATGTTAGATGAAAATTTAAAGTCTCAAGTAAGATTGGGGACAGACATTAAGGTCTCTATCATGGGATAAGGCAGAGTAAGTGTTTTGAGAAAGAAAGGAGAAGTAATATCCATATCAGATGTATACTATGTCCCTGGTATGAAGTGTAACCTTTTGAGCATTAGACAGCTCATTTAGAAAGGCTACAATTTTTTTTTTTAAGATGATATATGCACCATCATGGATAAACCACCAAGAAAGTAATGCATTTCACAAGTGAAGATGACAAGGAATAGAATGTTCCCTCTCAAAATGAGAGCAGATTTGAAGAAAGGAGCTGAAATGGCAGCAGTGACACAAGAGACTTACTAAAGAGAAGCAAAAAATGAAAATTGGTTATGGCACTTGAGATTTGGACATCTCAACTTTGGAGATCTAAATTTTTTGCATAGAAAAGGAATGGTAAAAGGATTACCATTGATTGAGAAGCCGGACAGCCTATGTGAAGGTTGTGTCTTAGGCAAACAACACAAAGAAAGCTTTCCATCAGGAAAGAGCATAAGGGCAAAAGCACCCTTAGAAATAGTCCATTCAGATTTCTGTGGACCAATGCAAACATCATCATTAGCAGGCAGTCATTATATGCTGACCTTTATTGATGATTTCACGAGAAAAACATGGGTTTATTTCTTGAAGTTGAAGAGTGAAGTGTTTGAGAAATTATGCCACTTTAAGGCTCTATTTGAGAATTGAAGTGGGCAGCATATTAAGGTCTTAAGAACTAAGAGAGAAGTTGAGTATACCTCCAAATAATTTCTACGTTTTTGTAGAGAAAATGGGATTCACAAGCAATTTACAGCAAGGTATACACCACAGCAAAATGGAGTTGATGAAAGGAAAAATAGAACCATCATAGACATGGTAAAAAGTATGCTGAAGGCAAAACATTTTCCAAATGAATATTGGGTTGAAGTTGTACATTGTGCAACATTTGTTTTGAATAGATGCCCAATAGAGAGTGTAATGAACAGAGTTCCGGAAGAAGCGTGGAGCGGAATAAAGCAACATGTCACCCACATGAGAGTTTTTGGTTGTGTGGCTTACGCACACATTCCAGATTAGCTAAGGAAGAAGTTGGATAGTAAGGGGGAGAAGTGCATGTTTATTGGATACAATGAAGAATCCAAGGCATATATATTGTATAACCCATCCACCAAGAAGCTTGTTATAAGCAGAGATGTATAGTTCATTAAGGAAGAAGCTTGGGATGGAAGCATTGAGAAAAAAGTGAATGTAAAAGGTTGTTTGTCTCATGATGAAGATGAGGAAGAAATGGCTGAAAGACATCCCTCATTAGCAACACCACCTCCACCAACACAAGGACAGCAAGGGAAACCACAAGCAGGTATGAGAACACCCTTGAGAAGTGATGACAGTGCTTCTCCAAGTACATCACAAGGAGTAGATTTGAGTGCTTCTACAAGCACAAGTTCAGCAAATGAAAGAGGAACCAAATTCAGAATTCTGAATGAGATTTATGAGAAAGAGGTAGCAAATGAAGGTATGAACTCTTTATTTTCATTATATTGTCATTTAGAGGATCCTATTCACTTTGAAGAAGTTGTGAAAGATAAAAAATGGATAGATGCTATGGATGAAGAGATTAATGCCATAGAGAAAAAATAAAACATGGGAATTGGTTTATCTCCCAAAAGGCAAGGAAGTTATTGGAGTGAAATGGATCTACAAGACCAAAAGAAATGATGAAGGTAAGATTGAAAGGCACAAGGACAGACTTGTTGTCAAAGGCTACAAGAAGCAATAAGGAATAGATTATGAAGAAACATTTGCACTGATTGCAAGAATGGCAACAGTAAGAGCAGTGTTGTCCATAGCAGCACAACACAAGTGGAAAGTTTACCAAATGGATGTGAAATCAACATTCTTGAATGGAGTATTGATGGAAGAGGTTTATGTTGAACAACCTCTGGGCTATTAGAAAGAAGGCCAAGAGCACAAAGTATGTAGATTGAAGAAAGCTCTTTATGGGCTGAAACAAGCACCAAGAGCATGGTATAGTAGGATAGATGCCTATCTACTGGAAAATGGGTTTGAAAAATGTGAAAGAGAACCCACATTATACATCAAGGAGAAATATGGTAAGATGCTCATTGTTGTTTTGTATGTTGATGATGTTATATTCACAGGTAATGATGCTTACCTCATTGAGAATTTTAAAACAGTCATGAAGGGTGAATTTGAAATGACTGGTATGGGATTGCAGAGATACTTCTTAGGAAGAGAAGTAAAGAAAAATGAAAATAAAATTTTTATTTCTCAAGCTAAATATGTAAAAGAAGTTTTGGAAATATTTAACATGCAGAATTGTAAGGCAACAATTACTCCCACAGTGATAGGATTGAAGTTAAGCAAAGAAGAAAGCAGCAAGGATTTTGATCCAAGCTTGTACAAGAGCATAGTTGGCAGCCTCATGTATTTCACTGCAACTAGGCTGGATATTAAGCATGTTGTAAGTTTAATTTCCATATTTATGGAAAGACGAAAAGAGACACATTGGCAAGAAACAAAAAGAATTATAAGGTATGTGAAAGGAACAAAGAGGTATGAAATTTTATACACCACTTCAAAATTTTTTGAATTAATTGGATGTAATGACAGTGATTGGGTTGGAAGTATAGATGACAAGAAAAACACCTCTTGTTATGTTTTTCATATGGTTTCAGGAGCCATTTCATGGGATTCTAAGAAACAACCAATTGTGGCTTTATCAATAGCAGAGGCAGAGTATGTGGCAGCTACAACAACATCATGTCATGCAGTTTGGATGAGGAGAATGTTGAGAATTTTGTGTCATGAACAGGTAAAAGGAACAACAGTGTATTGTGATAATAGCTCAGCAATAACATTATCAAAGAATTCAATGTTTTACAAAAGAACGAAACACATTGATGCCAAGTTTCACTACATTAGAGAGCTAGTGAGCAATGGAGAAATTGTTTTGCAACATTGTAGAACTGAAGAGCAATTTGTTGATATACTGATAAAACCATTGGGGCAAAAGAGTTTTAATTATTTAAGGAAGTGTTTGGGTATGCAAGAGAATCCAACAATTGAAATTAAGGGGGAGTGTTGGAAATTAATTCCAACTGAAACCTGAAACAACAGGACATAAATTCAATTTTGATTTGATTTTTTGAAGGACAGGAGTAGCAACAATTTCTATTTAGTTTTTGCACTTAACCGTGCATTGAATTTTTTGTTTTATTCTCCTGCAACAATCGATTTTTTTTACACTGCCACAACCCTGTCTAATTGTGTAAATCATGGTCTGCACCACGTTACCACCCGCCATAAATTCCATCCACCAACCATATCTCATCCTGTCATTTTATTTTAAATTTGAATAAACCACCTCATATGAGTGGAGCCCATGCTCCACATCCTCGCACTTGTAGCCAATCATGAAGCGATCGCATAGAATGGAGCTGACATCACACCATCCCCAAATGGATGCGATAACCATTCATCAAATCTGCCTCAGTTTTATTTGAAGTCCGTCGGGGTCCACCTCCAGCCAATAGGAGCCTGTTCGCATGGTTGAAGAGTCCAGTCAGCAGGAACAATTTTGGATGCGATAAATCCTGGTAAACTAGATTGCATAAAGAAGGTTCAAATCCCCGTTGTGTTAAATGTCGTCCACATCAATGGGCATGATTATCATTGATCTTAGATCAACAGTAACCCACAAGCATAAACAACTCGTCAGATAACCCATGGGGTGCCTCCGCAGTTGACTTCGTCCATCGTGCTTTGACCCAAGATCGACAGCTGCTGCGGGAAAACAATGCCGATGGTCAGTCCAGACCATAAGGTGCCTCCGCAAGTGACGCAATGCAAGAGCTAAAATGGTCTATGTGTCGATTAATGAAATATGGATCCTTTTTATAGGCCAAATACAAGTTGTTGAAAAACCGCATTGAATTACATTAGGTTTTATTGGCCATGACAAATTTTCAAATATGTAATGTAATTTTTTGTTTTACGTAGAGAGTTAGAGAGACAGACTGTGTGTGCATTGTTGAAGATAGAGAGAAATTTTCTATAACGTTGTGTGTGAAGCAGCTTTGATTTTTTTTTTTGTAATCCTGAACTGAAGATTCAAAAGAATAAATTGTCATTTTTTAATAGTTTTCCAGTTTAATGAAATAGAGTTCTTACTCCATCTCTCTGTCCATATTATTTTTTTAATCTATGTGTTGAGAGGAGGAATTGTTTTTATTCCTCTGTGTGTTTTGGAATACTCAGAAATTTCAGCAAAACAGGCATATGATGTGGTGAGGATAGCCACCACTGCAGATTCCTGGCTTGGCACTATGTTAATGACCACACAAAAGAGATCAGTGCCACCTGGGTTTTAAATTTTAATGGAGCATACAATAACATCAGAGATTTAACATCCGCAATTTCCAAGCGTTCAATGTTTATAGAATCCATGGAGAACAAGGAGAAGAAAGAAAATGTGTTGTAATTTGAATGGCATTAATGGCTTCTCGTTCTCTATTGATGGAAGTGGCTTTGCCGCTGCTGGTGTCTATTAGCAGATGTTGCACCGCCGGAAAATTGGAGACAATTGCAAAGGAAACTGCGTGTGTAACTTGCTGCATGGTATTAGATGTAACTTGCCGTCAAACAATGAAAATGAGGCCTCGTGGCCTGCCATGGACGTGTATTCTTGCGATGAGTTTCAGATGTATGTTTTCAAGGTGCGAAGATGCATGAGAGGGCAAAACCACGATTGGACTGGATGTCCATTTGTGCATCTTGGAGAGAAAGTGAGGCGAATTCTGGTATTCGTTACTTGAAACTCATTGATGTCGATGCTCTATGTTGTGCCACTCTGTCTATTTCTTCTAATGGATATACCCAAAGTCCGGGGTGGCAAGATCAACTGTGTCAAGACGGACCAATGTTTACCTGTTCAAGAAAACACTTCAACCAAATGGTTGGCCGCGCGGTGGGTTTCTTGTTAAAATATTTAATCGTTAGTGGTTAACTGATAGTTTAGAATTAGTTTTTAAGATGGACCATTAAACTGTTTCTCCATAACTGAGTAACTGGCCATTTTCCTATATATATATATATATATATATATATATATATATATTTCTCATAATAAAATAATCAGTGTGTGCACTTTCAACAAATTAGTTTCTGTATTCTTCTCTCTCTTGTCATGGTATTGGAGTCGCTGTCGATTCTGGTTGCAAAGTCTGATTGTGAGGTTTTTTTCCTATTTTTTCTTGCGGGAAACACCCTGTTGTCGATCCTGTTTATTGATTGAAATTTATTGTGAAGCCAGTGACAAGAGTTGTTGTTTTCATGAAGAGATTGCTAGACTATTTGTTGTCCAGGAAGAAGAGTCACACATTAAAATTATTCTTTGTTGTAGAATTTGTCATGGTAGTTCGAAGTGTCTACTGCCTCTATCGGAGAGAAGAGTTGCATATGTTGAAGAAGTAGCATTTATTGATCCCTTGCTGAGGCGATAGCTACGTACTAGAGGTATTGATGCTGCTTCCAGAAAAAGAAATTGTTCCTATTTGCAAATCGAGGTAGATCTCCTTGAAATCGTGGTGGTTCTCTTGGTCTATAAAGAACCCGTTCATTTTTGGTTAGTTTGGAACGTTGAACTGATTTCGGTTCAAGAGTAGCGTGCATCCACCGAGCACAAGGTTTTTGAATTATCAAAATTTTTGATTAAAATTTGATGGAATATTGTTTATTGCTTTTGTCATGGCACCCTCTTTCAGTTAATTTATTAGGTTGGGACATTTGCCTCGGGAATGTTGTATGCAGCATCTGTATACATTTTTAGTGAGCTGTTTTATTTTTTATGTTTAGGACTATGGTTCAGTTTCAGAAGTTTTCAACAACAAAGAAATATTTTAAAGGAAAAGACAGAGCCTTGCCCTATTTGTTTCGAAGTTTTTTAGAGAGGTGTTGTTTTTTAAGCTTTTAACTGGATTTTTGATTTTTTTAAACATGGCTTCAACAAGTTATTTTGTCATACCTACGCCTCTATTTAGTGGGAAAAATTACGATTTTTGGAGTCTTAAAATGCAAGCATGCTTACAAGGTTTAGGTTGTTGGGAATCAGTAGAATTGGGGGGTTCACAGAACCTGACGCAAATATAATTGCCAGAATGAGTGTTGCTCAAAGAAAACAATTTAATGAACTTAAATAGAAAGAAGGAAGAGCAAAGTCATGCATTTTAAATTCTTTAGATGACTCTATTTTTCCTAAAATCATTGTTTCTAAGACTGCTAAATCAATTTGGGATATACTTAAGGTTGCTTATCAAGGAAATGATAAAGTAAAAATGATAAGATTAAAACTACAAACTCTCAGAACACAATTTGAAACACTTAAAATGACTGAATCAGAAACCTTTGATCAGTTTATGACTAAAGTTATGGGTGTTTTTAATGAGCTTCAAATGAATGGTGAAGAACTAGAAGATCAAATAATTGTTGAAAAAGTTCTTAGATGTTTGCCTAAAAAGATTGACATGATAGTTATTGTTTTTGAGTCAAGAGAATTAACAAAATTGTCTATTGAAGAATTAACTGGTTCTTTTTTGGCTCATGAAGCAAGAATTAATTTAGATGTAAGTACTTCAGAAAATTATTTCAAATCTAAAGCTTCTATGGATAGAGGTAGAGGCATAGGTTTTCATGGTAGGAGAGGAAAAGGAAGAGGGCAGTCTCAGTCTGATGATAGATCACAGGTAACTCAAACACATTCAAAGCAGTCTCAAACTGATCATGGTCGTAGGTGGATAGATAAATAAAAAATTCAATGTCACTATTGCAAAAAATATGGTCATTATAAGTCTGAATGTCGAAAATTATAGTATGTTTTAAGTAAAAACAAATCCAATGTCACAAACACTAAATGTGAAACATCAGATGCTTTATTTCTAGCATGCCATGTGATTTTACAAGTACCTAATAAAGATGTTTGGTTGGTAGAAAATGGATGTAGTAATCATATGAATGGTCATAGTGATTTTTTTCACATCTTGATACATCTTCAGTTCCTCTATTGGTTTGGGTGATGATCGCCAGGTTAAATCTTTAGGAAAGGGTGTTGTACCTATCTTAACCAAACAAAATGTTGTGAAGAATATCTATGATGTTTATTATGTACCCAATTTCAAGCATAATTTGTTGAGTGTTGGTCAGTTAGATGCACATGGTTATGATGTTAGCTTTCACAACACTCCTTGCACGATTTCTGATCAACATAAGTCTCTTGTTGGAAATATTCCAATGACCAAGAACACGTTGTATCAATTACAATTGAAAAGTGAGAAGTTGTATGCACATAATGTTTCAACACCAACTGACATTGACTTGTGGCATTTGTGATATGGTCATTTACCTATCAAAAGTATGAGTTTTTTGCAAAGACAGTCTATGGTGAAAGGTTTTTCTGCTTTGTCTCATCATATCTCTTCCTTTATAAGTTGTATTATGGGCAAACATAAGTGAGATAGCTATGCTTCAACCTCTAATAGAGCCAAAGAACAACTAGAGTTAGTGCATACAGATTTGTGCGGTATAATGCAAGAAAAATCAGTTGTTGGCTGTCTCTATTTTCTTACTTTTATTGATGATTTTGGCAGGAAAATTTGGGTGTATTTCATCAAATACAAATCTGAAGTAGTTTCCAAGTTTAAGGAGTTCAAAGTCAAGGTTGAAAAATAGAGTGGCAAGTTTATTAAAGTTATGAGGTCTGATAAAGGAGGTGAGTATGAATCTAAAAAATTCATTGATTTTTGCAAACAAAATGGTATTAAAAAACAAACGACAACCAGTTATACTCTGCAGCAGAATGGAGTCGCGGAAAGAAATAAATAGAAAATTATGAATATGGCTCGAAGTTTTCTCAAAACATGAAATTTATCTAAATATTTATGGGCTGAAGAAGTTGCATGTTCGATATATATTTTGAATAGATTGCCAACTTCCAGTGTTCAAATTTTTGTACCTGAAGAAACATGGAGTGGACAAAAGGTAATTGTTTCACACTTTAGCATATTTGGTTCTATTGCTTTCGCTCATGTTCGAGAAAAATTGAGAAAAAAGCTTGATGATAGGAGCAAAAATTATATCTTTATAGGGTATAGTGATCAATATAAAGCATACAGATCGTTTAATCCTATAACTAAGAAGTTTGTCATAAGTTGAGATGTGAAATTTCTCGAAGACAAATCTTGGAATGAAATGGAAAAACATTACTTGTCCTAATCCTTTTATTTTGTTAGATGAAAATCAAACATCTACAATGATCTGAAATGGGTGGTTAACTTGTTATGCTATGCAAGCACCTCCCACTCAATTAAATAAATTAAATATCTTGATTATACATGCATGTGTCGAATTGCATTCTTGATTCAAGTGTATTTGTTTTAACTATTTTAATGCTTTATATGTGAGGAATTAAAAATTTGTTTAGGCTAATTAAAATCATGTACAAAAACCATAAATTGCAGAAAATTAACCATTAACACATAACAAAAAACATAATAAAGGAGTTCACCCTCATGTCTTGGGCTATGCCTCCTTGAGCCTTCGTCGATTGACTTGGCTCTTTGGGATTAAGATGGAAAATTTATTTTACAAGTTGCTTCTAAACTCCAATGGTTGTTTGGACTGTGCCAATGAGTTTATAATACCATCATACCCCTGGATTGCCTGCTAACTCTTTGGAAATGGAGCTAGGCTCCCTTGGGCTTGACCTATGGCTGTTGGTGTCCTTAAGCTTCCCTAAGCTTCTATGTGGCACAAACTCTTTTAGAAGTACTATTTTGTCCCTAAAACATTTTATATTACCTCCAACACATATCAGCCATCCAAAATAGGCTTTTCACTTCTACAAAATGAGCTCTAGCTCCCCAATCTATGCCTCCAACACCTAGTGGCACTAGGCTCCCCCTATGGTTTCTTTGGCTCTAGAAGTATCCAAATGGCTCTAAAAATACCTACATTGGATTCATAACTTCCAAGATAGTCATAAATGACTATTCATTTGCTGAAATTGGCCTCTGGTTGCTCTGGTTATGCCTCCAACACCTGGTGGAACCCTGTGGCTCTCGGCTAACTAAAAACTTGCCTGTAGCATCTCGACATTTAGAAGTCTCCAAATGCTTCTAAAAATCCTTCAATTAGATTCATAAGGTTAAATATAGTCAAAATAGACTATTGGTTTGCTAAGAATAGCCTCTGGCTACCCTGGCTAGGCCTCATTCTCCTGCTAGCTCCTTATGGCCCTCGTGGCCCTTGAAACTTCTCTGAAGCAAAATCACACTCAGAAATCCTCCGCTGGCTCTGAAAATATTAAAAATGGCTCTGTAGTGCTCCAATTACCTAAGAATGACTCTTCAATCACTCAGAATGGTCGAAAATTGGGTCTCCTACTCTTTTTCCTAGTTACACCTAGAAAAACTCCACTCAAAGTGGAGAACTCCACTTAACTGGAGCTAAATTAGCAAATCCCACCAATTTTTAGGTGCGCTCCATATATCTCGCCAAAATGCCCACTGGCTTGAGCTCAACATTAAATTTGAGTGGTTGGGGTGGCCACATGCCAACCCGATACCATGGTCTTCTAATCGTCGAGCGAAAATCTAGGCTTAAACTCCGGTTGGATGTTTGATCTATGGTGAACTCTGTGGTAAGCATCGTGGTTAAGTCTTATCCGTGGAATAGATAGTAACATTTAAATGTAGTTATGTGACCATACCATGGGGAATGCTGACGGGTTGTTTAACTGCGCAGTTGGTTACATGTTATATGCCATGTGACATAGTCTATGGGCAATTGCTGGCGAGTTGGGACCACTGGCGATTCCCAAACCCCAACCTCATATGCAACATAAAATAAATATACACCGCTAACTCTAAGGTTAAGAAAAAACTTGTAGTGCAGTTGGTATGACTTGTGTGTGCCTAGCAGACAGTCGGGAGGTCGACTCCTGTGGACCCAACCAAAATTTTAAAATGTAGTCTTGGGGACACGTGGCGGCCTCAGGACCTACCACATGTCGCCATTTAATTGGCCTTCCAAACCATTCAAAAATTAAAATTGCGACACTTTTCAACATCTAAATGGCCTGGAAGGAATATTTTGGGGAATATTCTTTTTTTCTGACTGTTCCAATGCCCAGACAACCCTGGTCAACTGTCGAAATTTGCAGTTTATTGGACGTTTCAAAACGTGATAACTTATTCATACAGTGTCAGTTTTTTGAACCGTTCAAGGTGCCGGAATCAAGAAAACAATATCTATCTAGTTGCTCAGGTTCGGCACACTTTTGAACACTTTGAAATTTGTGTTATCCCTTAGGCTCTGATCCAATTCTGATCACTCCTTCCCACTTAAGGGATTTTGGACCCACAAAAACTGATGATTATCTACCTTGAGCTTCAAAACTCTACTGCTTTCAAGTTATATCCACTGATTTTACTTGACAAGTCTCTTTGACAATCACCTTGACATGCCTTCCACCACAACTAACTATGCCTCTTGACCAATTCTCTTTGGTTGTTGCTCACCCACTTCCACATTGTTGGCTACTGTAAACTGATACACTCTTTGTTGTACCACTGATCTCTCTATGTTCTTAGCAAACTGTTAGCCTTCCCACTAAGAATGAAGTCCCTCTTGCAACTTTGCAACTTTGGCATACAAGCTCTGTCTTGGAAATCCACTTTCCAAATTAAGCTCGCAAGATGAGTGAACTCTTGGCGTCAACAAAACCAGCTTGTTCTGAAATGGCTGCAAAAAAACTTTCATCTTGTCCTGAATGGAATACAAACTTCTTGCAACATCCTGTCACAAGAATACACATCAATCTTGAAAAGAAAATCTTATGCAAGAATTGAATTGAAGACCACCTCTTTTTGCTTCTTCAAAGCACTGATTGTCACCTTCCTGTAAAATCACATACATGGCGATCCTCTTCGCACATTAGTGTATCCATCTATCAACCCAGAATCGAGAAACACCTTTGACTCAAACATAATTCGTGCAACATGCAACATCAACAACAAGTCGACATGAAATGTGCAATACAATCGACACAAGATGATATGAAAAGTGTGTAACATAATCAATACAAGACGATATGAAAAGTGTGCAACATAATCGATACAAGTCGATATACAACATGATACATATTTACAACACTCGTGCATGTATCTACGTACAATGAACCTATTTACAAGTTCGTCATTTACACATACAAACTCATGCATATGTACACTTTCAACTCTTCCTTTCAAGTACCAACAAGTACATAATCCCAAAACACATGTGGGTGACTATAAGAGCTTAATTGAATAATATTGTTGCAACATAAGTGAGTAACATACCCATCTTTACACCTCCATGGCGAAATTTTGGCAACAACAAAGAAATGCCTTCAACTGAACAACATTCACATGCAATATTGCATCATACAAGTTGTGATCCTCTGCTACAACTTGTCATACTTTCAACAAAAATTCATGCATACATGACTGAAATTACAATCTATGTACAAAGGAATGTATGTCTTACTGGGTCAAGAAATCAAACCACATCTTACCAAGCCACTTCCATGGCGATTTTTCCTACTGAAAATCTTCTTCTTGTGAATCATCTGGACTCACATCGATGATGGAATCTTTGGTTCCATTTTCGCCAGTCCTTTTATCTTCTTGCTTCAAATGCTTGGGATGATTGGTCGGATGCACTGTCCAACATTCGGCAATGAGATGTCCCTCTTTTTGGCAATGTGTGCAAATATTTTTCATCTTTTTTTCAAGTCGCCTTCGCTTCGATTGTTTCCTGTATGCTTTCCTTCTCTTCCAACATTTTGAAACTTCATGGTTACACAAACCACAATAGGAACAACAACTCTTTCTTCCATTCATGCATGCAAATTTGTCATGCTTAACATAATCATAAACAACTTGACTATGGGAAGAATTATACCTCGAATGTTGCTTTGCATATCCATCTTTTTTACCTTCATGAGGAGATGAACTTGAAGAAGTTTCAGCTCTCTTTTGAAGACCAACCTCAGTGTTCATGTCTTGATAGCTGCCAAATTTATTTTGCTCGCCATAAGCTGCATGTCTACAAACATCTTGCTGCAACATGGGTTTCAAATTCATCTTGAATACAAATTTGACATGTTGTAGGATTTGAACCTATAACGAAAGTTCTTCTTGGAACTGTCTCAAGTGACTTCATGGCTTTGGAGTTTTTGCCATAAGGTTGAACATAGCCTAGACCAAACTTCTTAGGAATTTCCTCAACCATAATAGGCTCAATCATGCCTTGTGCATTTTTCCTAGACCTTTGCCTTCATAGCCCATTTTTCACTTCAATTTGGACCCTATACATCTAGTGTGTTTTTTAAATGAACCTACCAATCTATCTAAAGAGGAATTTGAAGACATTTAAATGATTTACCTCTGCTTAAAGCATGTGCTTGGTTAAGGCCTCTTGGGCATAATGGAGTTGCATCTCCATCTCATGCATTCTTTAAAGAATTCCTTCTTTCTCTTGCTTCATAGCAGCCAATTTCTCATGAAGTCTAGTGTTTTCCCTTACATCTTCATACAGACTTTGCACCATATCCTTCAAGATGTCAAAGTCCTTCTTCATCTCTTTATCAAGGAGTCTTCCAAAGGAGGAGGATTTAGAAACCTCAGTAGATGAAGTTTTCATCACTATGTAAATGAATTAAAGAACTTCAGCAACAATTCACAAAGTTTCAAAAAAAATTGACAAAGCTTCTTAACAATTTGGTTGTAGATTGAAGCTCTTCTCTATAACTTGTATCTCTTTTTCAAGCAGCCACTTTTGCAAATGGTTAAACACCCTTCAAGTCAAACAAGAAACCTATAGCTCTGATACCAACCTGATCTGAAATGGGTGGCTAGCTTTTTATTCTATGCAAGCACCTCCCACTCAATTAAACAAATTAAAGATCTTGCTTATACATGCATGTGAGGAATTGCATTCTTGATTCAGGTGTATGTGTTTTAACTATTTTAATGCTTTATATGTGAGGAATTAAACATTTGTTTAGGTTGATTAAAAGCATGTACAACAACCAAAATTTTAGGAAATTAACCATCAACACATAACAACAAACATAATAATGGAGTTCACCCTCATGTCTTGGGCTACGTCTCCTTGAGCCTTCGTCGATTGACTTGGCTCTTTGGGATTAAGATTGAAAATTTACTTTACAAGTTGATGATCAACTCCAATGGTTGTTTTGAATGTACCAATGGGTTTAGAATACCATCATACCCCTAGATTAACTGCTAACTCTCTGGAAATGGACCTAGGCTCCCTTGGGCTTGACCTCTGGTTGTTGGTGTCCTTAAGCTTCCCTGAACTTCTCTATGGAAAAAACTATTTTAGAAGTCCTCTTCTATCCCTAAAACCTTTTCTACTATCTCCAACACATATCAGTCATCCAAAATAGGCTGTTCATTTGTACAAAATGAGCTTTGACTCCCCAATCTATGCCTCCCACACCTGGTGGTACTGGGCTCCCTAAAACTTCCTTGTGACTTCTTTGGCTCTATAAGTATCCAAATGGCTCTGAAAATCCCTCCATTAGATTCAGAATGTCCAAGATAGTCAGAAATGACTATTCATGTGCTGAAATTAGCCTCTGATTGCTCTCGCTATGCTTCCAACACCTGGTGGCACCCTGTGGCTCTAGGCTCACTGAAAACTTCCCTGTAGCATCTCAGCTTTAGAAGTCTCCAAATGCTTCTAAAAAATCCTTCCATTGGATTCATAAGGTTCAAGATAGTCATAATAGACTTGGTTTGTTGATAATGGCCTCTGGCTGCCCTGGCTAGGCCTCATTCTCCTGCTGGCTCCTGCTGGCCCTAGTGGCCCTTGGGACTTTCTCTGAAGCAAAATCATGCTTAAAAGTCCTTAGTTGGCTCTGCAAACCTCACCAATGGCTCTAGAATTCTCCAATTAGCTAAGAATGACTCCTGATTCACTCAAAATGGTCAAAAATTGGACCTCCTACTCTTTTTCCCAGTTACACCTAGAAAAACTCCACTACAAGTGGAGAACTCCACTTAACTAGAGCTAACTTAGCAAATACTGCCAATTTTTAGGTGCGCTCCATATATCTCGCCAAACCACCTGCCACCTTGACCGCAAAATTAAATGTGAGTGGTTGGGGTGACCACATGCCAACCCTAAACCACGGTCTTCTAACCGTCGGGCGAAACTCTAGGCTTAAACTCTGGTTGGATGTTTGATCTGCTGTGAACTATGTGGTAAGCGTCATGGTTGTGTCTTATCCGTGGAATAGATGGTAGCATTTAAATGTAGTTATGTGACCATACTACACGGAACGCTGATGGGTTGTTTAACTACGCAGTTGGTTACATATTATATGCCATGTGACATAGTGTATGGGGAATTGTTGGCGGGTTGGGACAACCGACGGTTCCCAACCCCCAACCTCATATGAAACACACAATAAATATAAACCGACAACTATAAGGTTAAGAAACAACTTGCAGTGCAGTTGGTAAGAATTGTGCATGCCTGACGGGAGGTCGCGAGGTTGACTCCTGCGGACCCACCCAAAATTTTAATATGCATTCTCAAGGACACATGACGACCTCAGGGCCTGCCACATGTTGCCCTTTAATTCGCCCTCCAAACCGTTCAACAAATAAAATTGCGACACTTTTCAACATCTAATTGGCGTGGAAGGAATATTTTAAGAATATTCCTTTTTGCTGACTGTTCCAATGCCCAGTCAACCCTGGTTAACTATCTAAATTTCTAGTTTACTGGACTTTTCAAAACACGATAACTTCTTCATACAGTGTCGATTTTTTGAACCGTTCACAACGCCAGAATCAAGAAGACGAGATCTATCCGGTTGCTCAGGTTTGGAACACTCTTGAACAATTTGAAATTTGAGATATCCCTTAGGCCCTGATCCAATTCTAATCATACAACAAGCACTCCAAGACTACAGGTTCAAGACAAAACCAATAGTAGTTCATCAAGAATTACCAGTTCATAATATTTTGAGTATGATTCTGATGATCCTAAAATGAGAAACTTAAGTGATATTTATACATAAGACGATGTCGATGATATTATAAATTTTGCATATCTTTCATTTCAACCTACTTGTTTTGAAGATGCTATAAAGGAAAAAGAATGGGTAGATGCAATGAATAATGAAATCAATGCTATTGAAAGAAATCAAACTTGGGATTTGGTTGATCTACCTAATGATTAAAATTCTATAGGTGTCAAATGGGTTTTTAAAACAAAGTTAAATGAGAGAGGTGAAGTTGATAAGAATAAAGCAAGGTTAGTTGCCAAAGGTTTTTCATAGCAACCTGGTATAGATTATGGTGAAACATTTGCACCTGTAGCAAGAATTGATATTGTTCAATTTGTATTAGCTATTGCAGCACAAAACAAGTGGCCTATTTACCAAATGGATGAAAAGTCTACCTTTTTGAATGGTGTTTTGAATGAAGAAGTGTATGTTGATCAGCGACCCGATTTCGAAACAAAAAATCAGAAACATAAGGTGTACAAGTTGAAGAAAGCATTGTATGGCTTAAAGCAAGCTCCAAGAGCTTGGTACAGCCGAATAGAGCATTACTCACTGAATAATGGTTTCAGAAGGAGTGACCATGAGCCCACTTTGTATATCAAGAATGATGATTAAGGTAATATTTTAATACTTTTTTTATGTTGATGACATAATTTATACAGGTAACATGCAGTTAGATGAATTTAAAGTTGTAATGAAAAATGATTTTGAAATGACAGATCTTGGACTAATGAGATACTTATTAGGTATAGAAGTGAAACACACGATGGTATGTTTATGAGTCAACAGAAGTATGCTATTGACATTTTGAAAAAGTTTAAGATGGACAGGTGTAAACCAGTAGATACTCCTACTGAAGTTGATACAAAGATAAGTAAAGATGATGTGGGTACTATTGTTAATTCGATTTTGTATAAGCAACTTGCTGGTAGTATTATGTATCTTATTGCTACTAGACCTGATATATCATTTGCAGCTAGTTACATTTCCAAGTTTATGGAACCTCCTAAAGACTGTCATTGGAAAGCTAGATAAAGAGTGTTAAGATACATTGCAAGTACATCTACATATGGTTTATCGTGTGTAGCCTCTACAAACAGTAAGCTTGTAAGATAGTGATTATGCAGGATGTAATGATGATTGGAAAAGCACTATTAGTTATGCTTTTCTATTTGGCAGAAGCTTGATCTCGTGGTCATCCAAAAAGCAACCCATAGGTGCACTATCTTCAACAAAGGTCAAGTACGTTGCAGCAAATTCAGCATCATGTCAAGCTATATGGTTGAAGAGACACCTCTCTGATTTCAGTTATACAAAAATTGAACCTATATCAATCCTTTGTGACAAAACTTCCGCTATTTCCTTGTCGAAGAAGAATGTCTTTCATCAAAAGAGCAAACATATCGACACTCGTTTTCACTTCATTTGTGAACTCGTCAAGAATGGTGATATTGTTCTCAAATTTTGTGATTCTAAGGAACAGTTAGTGGATATCTTCACCAAACCACTAGAAAATTTAATTTTGAATTTCAATGTCAAAAGTTATGCATAAAACAATGTAACCCTCAAGATTAAGGGGGAGTGTTAAAAAATTTAATCATTAGTGGTTAACTGATAGTTTAGAATTAGTTTTTTAGTTGGACCATTAAACTGTTTCTCCGTAACTGAGTAATTGACCATTTGCCTGTATATATATATATATATTTCTCATATTAAAATAATCAGTGTGTGTGTGCTTTCAGCAAATTAGTTTCTGTATTCTTCTCTCTTTTGTCACTTTGGAAGTGAGGGATATGAGGTGATTTATAATCAATCTCTCTCATGACCTGGCAGAGCCTGAAGTCGTAGGGACGTCAGTGAAATCCGGCTCCGTGGTTCATCAATGCAAATTCCAACGTGTTTTGGTAGCGATGTTTATGGCCAGCTGCACCACATGTTATTCGTCCATTAGAGACGGAGGAGTCGTTGTCTCCTAGTCGTTCTTTGCATTTTTCAATGGGATTGCCATGGGAGGTTGCTGATCGATCATGTTAAATATGAATTCCCAGATGCTGATGAGGCCACTTTTGAGGCTGAAACTACTGCAAATGAGAGTCTCATTTAGGAGATGCATATTAGGAATGGGTGCATCATCCAATTGCCAGCAGGGAAAGTCCTCGATTTTTCAGAACCGACTCCTCAGGGATCCTCACCTCTAGTATGGTTATCTGTTGTTTCTCGGTCTGTATTGACAACAATGGAGAGTCATTCTGGCATGATTTTTTTAATTAAATAACTGTCTAAAATCCTATGTGGGAAAAGATAGCGAAATTTGATGTTTTGTTAATTATTTATGTATTGGAATCATGAATTAAATTGTTGAGCTTTATTGAGTCTAGCTAACTCAATGTAGGTAAAGTTACTTTGTTAGAATTCGAGACTCTAACAAATGACATGTTAAGCATGGAGTTCCAACATGTAATTGACAAAGACAAAGATGCCCAAGATGTGAACAACTAAAAGATGAAGTAAAGGAGTAACAACAACTATTATGATGGACAACAAAGTAAATGTTTGTGTGAGTTAGCGTGGATTTATGGGATAGACTCATGATGGTAGTATCATACATGTGTATCCCCATGAAGTTCATGGTAATCTAAAGACCATTGTGTAATTACAGGTTTGTGGTCCCCGGAAACCACTTTGCAGTCTTGGTTTGTGATAAGCCAGAAAGCATGTGTGAGATTGAAGTGAACAGGGATTCCTGTAGGCATGGTTTAGGGTCCACTCACAAAACCCTCATGAAATGGTTAAGGGTGAATTGAGAAAACCCTCGGCCTGGTTGAGTCGGGTCTTTAGTGAGCCTTAGTGGCAAATTTGTGGCCCATGGTGGCGAGAGTGCCTTAGTGGCAGATTTGTGGCCCATGGTGGTCGGAGTGCCTTAGTGGCAAATTTGAGGCCCTTGGTGGCAGAGTTGAGCCTTCGTGGCTGAATTGAGTGCCTTGGTGGCAGCATTGAGCCTTGGTCGCTGAGAGCCCTTGTTGGCATGGTTGAGGTTAATCTGATAAAACCCAGAGCATGGTTATGGGTAATCTGATAAAACCCACGATGATAATGTTGGAGGGGTATATACAAGTACATTTACATGTATGGAGTTATAATGGTCGACAGAACCATGTATGCGAAGGACATCTTATGTCCTTCAAGACTGGCGATTGCAGCGGTTGGCACCCATGTATTTCGGTGGATGGTTGCTTCTTTATATGGACATCGACATATCAAGACAAGTAGTCATTAAAGGGTGTGTTGGAAAAAGTAATTCTTACTTGTAAGTTGTGATTCTTTCTATCTAGAGGACTCTGTTACTATTATGTTTCCTAGATTGGTGTCTGGTTGAAAGATTCTGTTGATTGTGTGTCCAAGATAGTTTTCCTATCTTATCTTAATACAACACTTCATCTATTTATTTATAACATTATTTAATTTATATGAATATAAATTTCCTTATGAAAATTTAGCAGTTTCAAACCTGAAATGAACTGATTGCAAACCAAAAAAAGCCCTTCAATATTAATATCTCAAAGCGAAGTAAAGTTTGAAGGGCATTGCAGACTAACCTCATTTTTTAATCTGCCGTTCTCGAGGCGCAATTGTAGCATAGCAGATCGTCCGCACTTGTAACACCTAGAATTCGTCATTGCGTCTCGAAGCGACCCGTTCTCCCTTCGAAGTCTTTCGTTATCGTTCCTCAACGCTGCATTATGGTGACGCTCCTGTTGAGCCTGCCCAATCCAGGAGTTAGCAGATAATGATCACTAAATTGAAACAGAAATAAGAAGAAAGTTCAACAATTCGGTGAATTTCAGTGAGACTTTCTGCAGAATGTTGCAACGGTAATGGCCATAAAAAAAATTGCATACTTTCATCTGCTTTCGCCGATTCTGGAACCAGAGCTTTATCTGCCGAGGCGCAAGTTGTAATTTATTGCTAAGTTCTTCCCTCTTCTTGTTGTCAGGGTAAGGCCATTCCTTGAAAATTCTGTAAACAGCAAACACAAATGAACTTCATTCGAAAAAGTAGTCACATTTGACAGAAACATATTTATCAAGAAACCCAACTAGAAGAAGAGTAGTTTCATAACATACGCCTCCATCTCCTGTATTTGCTGTGGAGTATGCCTCTGATAACGCTTCTGACCTCGTTGAACGTCTTGGTCAACCCGGGATCCATTCCCGTCTCCTTCGGTCTTCCCATGCTTTCCGCTGCTACCGTTCATCTTACCTTTTGACTGGACGCCACTTGTCTGCCCAAAATGCCCCCCATAAATCTGTATTAATTTAATTTATATACATACTTATGATACAATTAAATTTTCTGTTAACACAAAAGATCAACTAACAGATATTCTAAACTTTCTCTGCCATAATCATTTGTGAAAATCCCTACTCTGCAACAATTACTAAAAGAAATCTAGGCTTGTGAAAATAAACGCTTTTCTTTGATATTCTTTCATAATAACCTTAAAATTCTCCTGTCTCAGGGAAGAAGAAATAAAAAGGAGAAAAGAAAAGAAAAAAAAGAAAAAGAAAAAGAAATAATACTAACTCGATCCCTAGTTCGGAACAACCACGCCTTTTCGCAACCTGAGTCACACGACCCAACCGTTCGCAGCACTAGAGCAGTTAGAATGTTAAGGAAGCTTTTGCACTCTTTGTTGGATTGGCAAGCCTCTTACCTATTTATAAGTATAGGTAGCCCTGGTACCTAAAGCTGTGGGTTAATAAAGAAAATTATTTTCAAAATGGGTATTTTAGGTAAAAGCAATTTTAGGGATGTTTATGTTCAAGATTGTTTTTAGGTCTTTCAAGATAACGTTCATTTCAACACAATTGTTTAAAATTAATAAGATTAGTTATAAATAAATAAATTATTTAATTTATTTAAAAAATAAAAAATAAAACACAATTTACGGAATCATTTTGTGCTTGAGATTTTTTGGTGAAAATCACATCAAAAAAGATTTGGTCGACGCGTTTCGAACCACCCAGGGTGGTTCATCATCAGAACAAGTTACACTGACTAGTTCGAAATGCGTCGACCAAATCTTTTTTGATGTGATTTTCACCAAAAAATCTCAAGCACAATTTATGAATCACAGAAGCAAAATTCCGAACATTAAAATTATTATTTTTAAATTAATTATAAATATTAATAATTTTAAGATCAATTAAATAATTTTCATATCTACGTTTATGATTTAAATATATTAACAGAAAAAATCAAACAACAAATGCTTTCCCGCTTCACCACCATCATTTTTTTTTTAAGTAAAAGGTGAAATATAAACCTAAAAACTAATGTACCTGAATTGCTCTTTATCAATAGCGTCCTCGAGAACCGTTGTTCGCTATTCGCTTTCAAGATGATACCGCCGATCGTTTCCGGCCCTGTGTCCAATACATTTTTTACCAAACTCTATAATTGATTTTAAAAAATAGCTTTTAATTTGCATTTTTACCAAATAATAAAATGATAAATTTTAAATATATTGAATCTATATTAGTTTGTTTATAAGTGAGATTTTTTGAAAAGTTTTCTAGTTCATTTTCCTATTTAGCTTGTTTAGAATTTGATAAGGATTTATTGAAATCACAAGTTTTATGGGTGAACTCTTTAAAATAGATGTTAAGTTTGACTAGTGAGCTCTTTAAAATAGAAGTCAAGTTTGAAGAGTGAACTCTTGAAAATTGAAATACTCCTAGGGTTTTTGAGGGTGTTAAATCCATATATGTAGTCAAAGAGACAAGTTTAAACATCACAAAAATCACAAGTTTGACGGGTGAACTCTTCAAACTCGAAGTGCCCCAAAGGTTTTTTAGGGTTCTAAATCCATATTTTGAGGGTGTTGAATCCATATATGCAATCAAAAAATCAATTTAAACAACACAAATCAAGGTTTCACCACAACCACCAGAAACTCCAAAAAGTATCACATAACTTATAATAGCTTTAGTAGTAGTTAGAAGGTTTATTTCCTCCCACATTTTGGTTCTATTCTCCATAGACATGTCAGTCTATGTGGAAAAAAATTGAACATGTTGGAAACAATGACAAGTAATTCCAATATGCCAAAAGGGGCAAGAAAATTTGAATATCTTGATATTGAGGTGAATAGTGACAATTGTTGTGATATGATCCTAGGTCTTACCCAGAGTAATGATATATAATAATTAGAATTAGGTAAATTTTATATAGGATAATTTATAACTTATAGAACTTTACTCACATTAAAATTATAATTGTAAATAAATTTTGATTATATTTAAATTTTGTAATGTTATGTTTATTAAATTTATTTATTTATTTTTATTCATATCTAGATGAATTTGCAATTGGGTTGGGTTGGGTTGGTCTACTCTCGTGATAGGGCCGATTACAACTGCTATCACTATAATCTCTAGGTGCCTACATCTACCCATTTTGTAGCCTGCATTAGGGCATTTGAAGTTCAAACCTCCTTGCACATAATGCTTCATTTTCACAATTATCGCCAATTGAGATTCCCCTTGAGGGTTATTTAAAACTTTAATATTATTAAAAAAATAAATTTATATTCTAATTTTATTTATACTCAAATTGTTTAATTAGTCGATGGGGCTTTGTATTAACGGTGAATGAGTGTGTTGTTAAGGCACTCCATGTGAAAAGCTCAGCAGTTCAAAGCTCCCTTGGGGTTTTACCTACAAAAAATAAATAGAGAGAGCCCTACAAAACCATAGTCGTCTCAAAACCCTAGTTATTGAATCATTGATCTCCTCTGCACTGCCCTTCCTATGGAAAATTCCAACTAAGGGAGTGGTTCCTCTACCTATATTCAAGTAGTTGTTGGATTAAATCAATCAAGGTAATCAATAGGCACTTAGCCTCCAAATGTTGAGAAAAATCCTAATGGAAACCAATAAAAACCTGAACAATTATATTCTCCTTTAGGGAGATGCTAACTTGGTAGTTTCATCCAAAAGAAAATTATAGATCCAAAATTTGAAGTTAGCTTTGAACATATTGGAGGCTATATTCAATTCATGAAATATCATGCCCTCATTCATAGGTTTCTATGCATCTTGTTAACTAAAAAACCCCTAACCTAATGGATCCAACCTAAATGGAAGTGGGATGGGAAAATCAAGCTTTAATTGGGTGCAAAAGGCTTCTTTACAATAATTTTTGTAGATATGGAAGACATAATTGTTGCTTTCTAAAATGAACTTACTTTTTTAATTCCATTGGCATTTACCTCTATTTATAAATGGAGAGGTTTGTACTAGAATGAGAAGATTTTAAAGTTTCTCTATTATGGATATGTGTGTATTTCCTACTACAAGATTTTTGGGACCAATATACTTTAGATAACATCGAAAATACTTTTGGGCACTACATCAAATGCTCCAAGGAAACCAAACAGGAAAGATACATCTCCTATGGGAGAATCTATGCTTATATGAACATCATTGAGCTGCTACCAAAGTCTATGGAGCTATATTACCAAGATGAAATATGATGGAAAACTCTTGGTTATGATCAGATTCCCTTCCAATTATGGCGTTGCCATGAATATGGTCATTTGTACTAAAATATCCCCTTACTAGCTTCCACTATAAATGTGGTAGTTGCAAGTGCCCAAGATGAAGTCAAATTCACAAAAGTTGAAGATAAGTGCTCAAGCCCTAAGCGGAACCCCATAAAAAACATGAGATGTTTGTTGATAAAGTGATCCCTTCTTCTCAAAACCATTTTCCCCTCCTCTCTACCCCATATTCTGCCAACCCCCACTTGATGCTCCACTACCTAAGGTGGATATGCACAAAACCAGCCTTCCACCCGCAATATTTGAGACCCATCTCCACTCAAAATTTGATCCACTAAATTCACATTCTCTGAACTCTTATCTGAAAACCCCCCTAGATATAGCTGATATGGACCTGGAACCAATTGAAAAGATGCAACTGAATGCCTTGGATATCTTGAATCTAATGAACGCCTATTAGGGTAAGGACACCTTTACCCTTCCCGAGCACAAGGTAAATATGTCGGGATGCAATTATTTAAAACTATGCCAGGAAAGCGTCGAAATATAAATTGGCACCTCAAACTCGATCATGCTCAAATTCCATGTCAAAATATTAAAGAATTCTCAAACTCGCATCAAGGAGAAAAATCCAAGGCACAAGATAAATGAGCAACATCTGAGGGAAATAGGGGGCATGTTAGTTTATATAGGGCATATAACAATAATCTCAAATGTGTTTCCCACAACCAACATAACCCCAAAATGAATATCATATCATGGAATATATGGCGCCTCAACTTCAGAGGGAAACAAATTGTACTTAAAGACAAATGGTACTTAGAACATCCATAGATATTGGCAATACAAGAAACAAAATATACGAGTGAAGCTATTTCTCTTTGTGTGTCAACAATAGATGCTCAGGGTCAGTTTGGAATTCTAGCCATTATATGGAACATTCAATAGGTTTAATTCATCAACATGTTCATTTTTAATCATATTATCCTTACAATTCAGTTTTAGATGATAGGATCTATGGAAACATGATTTATCTCAAATATATATGGGCTTTCTCTACACAATTGCTTGCATGCATCAACTTCTAACTCCCCAACCCTTGATTTTGGGAGGGGAATTTAATCTCATTAAGTATTGCAGGAATAAAGAGTTAGTGTTCAAAGACTTGATGCCGACTCAGTCCAATTATAAGAGCTTTTATCCACATTTTCTATGCTTGAGTTAGATTCCATCAATGGTACTTTCACCTTAGTAGAAAATTCGCATGGGAGGAGAGAAAAAATTTGCATCTAAGTTTGATAGTTTCATATTCTTACAATGTATTACAAATTGGGGTATCTTTATCAAGGCATACATTCTTCCAAGTCATGGATCTGATCATTGGGACATTTTTCTTGGCATAAAAATTAACCTCGCAACTTGATTCAGATTTATGCAGGAATGCAATAAAACACAGAAATAAACATAAATGCGGAGATGTAGCATAAAATATACTTCATTTCATTAATATCAAATAACTCAAATAAGCTTACAAAAAAATGGAAATAAACTAACTTAAGCGATGGTAGCTTATCTTTGAGAAGTGATGTGGCTACTACATGCCTCTAAATTATGTTACAATGAGGCTCAAGGGCCTTTTTATTATTGAAAAACATGGGAAAACCCTAAAAAACCAAAACCCTAACCCAAGGAGATGGAACACGAAGTGTTTGTGTGCCCCGTTAGGGTTAGTTTAGCAGCCAACTTCTTGGGGTTGTAACTTGGTCATGCTATCTTTTTTTGGCGCATAAAATATATCATCAGAAATATCTCTCCAAGCACTATAGGTTTTGCTTCAATATTGTAGGCTAAAAGCTTGCTGCGTAGCTCAAAAAATGTCATTAAGGGGGTCAAAATTGCTTCGGAAGTCTAGGACCCGAAAAACTGCTTAAAATAGTAAATGATGCTATAATAAAGGAAACCAATGAATTCGACTAGAGGTCTAGGTGGAATAGCTGGGTGGCCACCAATATCCACCTAGATCATTCCTCCCCCCTTAGGAAGAAATGGCCCTATTGCGTGCAAAGCCTCCATGAGGTGAGGAAATTTCTGTTGAATCTAATCCTTGGTGAACCACATGCCCTAGTGAAGGAGTTGGCCTACCTTGACAACTCAATATAGTTGGATCCTTTGTTGGAAGGTGTTATTTATCTGTGTTTCCATGATCCGATCAGTTGTCGCCAGTTATATGCAGTTTGATTTTAGCTTTATCCAGTGTGAGTTGTTCTGCATTGTCGAATGTGTCTAACAATGGTGGAAACTAGGGACGAAGGTGGTCCATATTGAACACCAGGTGTAGAACAAGGAATGGTGGAATACTAAGCTTGAAGCCATTGTCCATATAGTCTTAGTGATGGTATATTGCCCATATTGGAGTGGGAGAGGCTTGCGGTGGGGCCTAGTGAGGTGATCCTTCTAAAAATGTAGCCAAACTTTGTCACCCATGTGAAACATGTGTGGCACTCGATGTTGATCATGTCTTTACTTGTACCTGACATTGGCTCTGTCCAATATGCCATGGAACTATTGGCTAATGTGATGAATGTGCTCAATGAAATTGTTTGCCTTGTCGGCTTTAGACTAGACATGAGCCAAATTTTCCTGAGTAGCTGAAAAATGGTATGGCCACATCAATGGGGAATAGTAGCTGGAATCCCAAGCCCACTTGAAATGGTTTGTCGCTAGTTGAGTTGTGGAGATCCTAGTTATAGTTGTGCTAGAAATAATGGAGGCTTTCATCCCATGTGCATGGATGCTTCGAGTTGTACATGCATAAAATTTGTACGATCATCCTGTTGATGACCTACATTTGGCCATAAGTTTGAGGGTGGAAAGTTGTTGACCTAGTGAGCTTGGTGTCTAGCATCGACCAGAGACTTGACCAAAATGCACTGAGGAAATTTCTATCTTGATCTGAGATAATGGACTGTCGGATCCCAAAGTGTACCCACACTCGCTCAAATAAGAGTTTAGCAGTGGCTTCTATTGTTATATTATTTTTTCAGGTTGCCATAATGGCCATATTAGAGATTCTGTCGACGAACACAAAAACACAGTCGTTGCCATGATTGGTAGAAGGAAGGCCTAACATGTAATCCATGGATATGGATTCCTACAGTCGACTAGGGGTAGGCAGTGGACTATATAGGCCTTGCTTCTTGATGGTCGATTTGGAAATGGTGCAGACAGTGCAGGATCTGATGTACTTCCCAACATCATGTCAAACGCTCGGCCAATAGAAATACTTATATGCAATACTGCCATTGTTTTCTTGACCACGAAATGTCTAACGACTCGACTCTAGTGTGCTTCCCAAATCATCTTGGCTCACTCGTTTGAATGAACATAGAGGTGTCCTACGTGGCATAATAGTGCATCCTGGAGGTGAAAATATGGAACTTTATTACCGTCCAAGAACTTCTGGTGTGTATTTCCAAATTCTGAATCACTTTTGTAGAGATGTAGCCAATCCAAAGTCTTGTGGCCAAAAGAGTTAGACACAATGGTTATTGCCGTGATCGATGGCCTGCTAAGGCATTCTGCAACATTATTGATGCTTCCCTTATTTTACTTAATGTTCAAATGGAAATGTTGCATGCATGTGAACCATTTATGATGGATATCGTTTTGCAACTTCCCTTGTGTCGGTATGAATTACAGGGGTCGGTGATCTATGTGGATGATTGTTTCCTTCCCCAAAATGTAATGCTTCCATTATTGGAAGGCCTGCACATTGGAGTACATCTCTTTGTCATAGGTGGGATACTTTTAGACTGTGTCTAAATGTGTCTCACTATGATATGCCACTAGATTCCCATGCTAAGTAAGTACTATCCCAATAGCATAGTCAGAGGCATATGTATCAATCTAAAATGATTGCTACAAGTATGGTAATGTGAGCACTGGTGCAAAGAAAAGGCGATGCTTCAACTCTTTGAACACCTTATGTTGAGCTTCATACCAAAATAAATTTTCTTTCGCTCCTCCCTTTGTGACTTGACTCAAAGGCCAAGTGATATGAGATAATCCCAACACAAACATGCGATATAAATTGGTAAGACCCAGAAAGTTGCAGAGCTGTGTTAGGGTGGTTGGGGTTGGCCAATCCTGAATGACCTGGATCTTGGCTGGATGTGCATGCACCTCCTACTCATGAATAATGTATCCCATATATTGAACCTAGGTCATGCGAAAAGTGCATTTCTCCAATTGGCACACAATTTTTGTTGCTGTAATGTTCGGAGGACCTATCGAATGTGGTGGAGGTGCTCTTCCCAACTCTGGCTGAAGATCAGGATGTCATCCAAATACACCACCATGAATGTGTTGTTGAATGGTCGCAATATGTCATCCATCAACCTCATGAAGGTTTCAGGAGAATTTTTCAACTTGAAAGGCATGACCATCCATTCAAAAAGGCCCTCCTTGGATTTCAAGGCAATATTCCACACATCGGATGGTTTGATTGGTACCTAGTGGTACCCAAGTTTCAAGTAAATCATGCTGAAATATTTGGCCCTCTTGAGTTGGTCCAAAAGGTCATCAAACAGTGATATCAGATACTTATTTTAGACAATGATGTTGTTCAACACTAGACAATCAATATACAGTCTCCAAGTTCTATCCTTCTTCTACGCCAACATGATCGGGCTCCCATAGGGAAATTAACTCGGCGAAATGCAACCTTTCTATCATAGCTCCTAAATATGCCTCTTGATTTCATTGTTCTCAAGAACAAAGCACCGATAGATTTTTCCATTCTGTAGAAGCACTCCTGGGGTCAGATCAATGGAGTGTTATACCTGACAGTGTAGAGGCACCTCATCAGGTGAGGTGAAGATGTCCGTGTACTCTTCCTTGACCTTGTCCATCTATTGTTGTCATGCAGAGGAGCCCTATCTAGAGGTCATGGCCACAGTCTTTTTATTTCCTTGAGGGCAGATCATAAAGAAAAAAAATTATCGGTTTTGGAAATGAGCTTGTTTCATTACTTCATGACGATCAAAGAGATGGAGGTAGGTGTTGCTACCTCTGGTATCCTGTACAAATTATTACCCAAAGTAACAATAAAAATTCGAGGCTGAGACTCATAAATAACATGTCACTTACATAAGTATGGTTGGCCTAATAATACATCACAAGCTTCAAGAGGAGCAACATCACATAATACCTCATCTATGAAGGGCTTGACGCTGTAGGGAAGGTGACACTTTTGGATGACGCGAAGATCCTGTCCTTGGTTAAGCCACCCGATGGTGTATAGTTGTGGGTCTTTTGTGATCAGCAGGACAAGCTGCTTCATGACCTCTGCTGAAATTAGGTTATTTTGGCTCCCGCTATCGACAATGAACTATAGCGGGGAACCCTTCACCCACATATTAGAATGGAAGAGGTGCTCCCCCTCCTCTCAATCTTTGGGTTCTTCCTTCTAGATCTTGGTGGTGGCTATAGTAGCACTAGGTAGTACATCGATAATCTTCTTCCCTTTGTCATTTCCCTTATCCATTTTTTACTCAAAGTCAGAGCATGCATCTGATTCGGAAGCCTTCAGCTCAGCCACCAGTGACTGCTTGGCCCGACACTCCCTTTTTTTGTGAGTGGAGATCTTATGGAACTCACATCACTTTCCCGTGTCCTTCTTTGGCTTCGTGGTGTTTTTATTCACTTATAGTCTTGACAGGTTTTCCTGGGCCACCCTGTCTTGGCATTGTCCTTTGTTCTATGATTTGGGGGCGCCTTTTACTTTCTTCTAATTCACATATCTAAAGTCTCACTTCTTATGATTGAATTTCTGCTCAATCTTGGCAGCATACTAGTATGCTACACCAAGCGAGGAGATGTCAAGGAACTTCATTTCATCCTAGATGTGTATGTGTAGAAAACTGCAGTACTTAAACACCAAATGTTTCTCTGAATATTTGATACCCAAATTTGTGTGTAGGGTATGGAACAAATTTGTTAGCTCATGTACATCTTGATCCCTTTGCTGTCACAACGTAGTCCATTGTATGTACTTGTCCTCATAGTTGCCCATGAGGTAGTAGTGTTCCTTGATGGCATCTCAAAAGGAATTCCAAGTGGGTGCAGAGGATTCCCCCTTGTCCTTTTTATCATAGTATGTTTCCCACCAGTCCTTAACATGGGGGGTAGCTTTGAGGAGTACAAAAGTAATATTTTCCCGATTGGAAAAGTCATGAACCGAAAAATATCCTTCTAATATATTAAACCATATATCTATGACTTATGCATCTATTTGTCCCTAAAATATGGTAATGTCGAACTTAAATTTTACCCTAAAAGGAGTGGTACCTCCAAAATGGTTGAGGGATGAATATGTGTCGTTGGTTTTCAGTCGTCGAAGGATCTAGGAAAAGTTATGCATCATTGCGTTCCTTTGTTTCTCGAGGGCCTCCTCGAGCAATATTTTGATAGGATCCCCTGCTCCCTCATCTTTATTTTCCTTCGCCATGGGAGTCGTCAGGGTTTTCGAAGTTGATCTTGAAAAGGCTCAACTAGATCGAGCCCTAAATCCTTATACCCTGATCTCGTTAGGGACATGCAAAGAAAGATAGAGAAACAGAAGACCGCTCTAATACCACTAATCCAGATTTATAAAGGAACACAATAAAACCCATAAATAAAAATAAATGCAGAGTTGCACTAAAAAATATACTACATTTCATTAATATCAAATAACTGAAATAAGCTTACAGGTAGAATGGAAATAAACTAGCTCGGTCAATGGTAGCTTATCTTTGAGGAGAGATGTCGCTGATACATGCCTATGAATTGTGTTATAAGGAGGCTCAAGAGAATTTTTGTTATTGAAAAACATGGGAAAAACCTAAACAACAAAAACATTAACCCCAAGAAATGGAACACCAAGAGTTTGTGTGACCCATTGGGGTTAGTTGGGCAACTAACTTCCTAGGGTCATAACTTGGTCATATTATCTTTGTTTGGTGCATATGATACAACGTCATAAATCTATCTTCGATTACTACAGTATTTTCCACAGGATTGTAAACATTGTGGACCTCAAAAAAATTCCACTTAGGGTGTAAAAAATTCTTTGGAAGTTCATGACCCGAAAAACGACTAGAAATAGTAATGATGTTATAATCAAGGAAACTGATGAAACCGATTGGAGGTATAGGTGGAATAGGTGGGTGGCCACTAATATCCACCTGGATCATTCCTACGTCCTTAGGAAGTAATGGTCCCCATTGTGTGCATATCCTCCATGAGGTGAGGAAATTTATGTTGAATCTGGTCCTTGGTGAACCAATTTTCCTGGTGAAGGAGTTGGCCTGCTTTGAAAAATCGATATAGTTGGATCCTCTAATAATGAGTGTTCTTAATCTGTGTATCCCTGATATGATCAGTTGTGGCATGTTCCATGCAGTTTGGGTTTAACTCTTTTGGTGTGAATGGTTCTTTAATGTCAAATGTGTCCAATAATGGTGAAAAGTAGGGCCGAAGGAGGTCCAAATTGAACACCGGGTGTAGACCAAGGAATGGTTGAATAATTAGCTCAAAGGAATTGTCCCCTACAACCTTGGTGATGGTATATGGCCTATATCGGTGTGGAAAAAGCTTTCAGTTGGGACCAACGAGGTGGTCCTTCTGCAAATGTAGCCAAAATTTGTCGACTACCTGAAACTTGTGTGGCACCCGATGCTGATCATGTCGCTACTTGTACTTAGTGTTGGAAATATTGTCATTGATGGCAAAGGAGGCAGCGCTCAAGCAAAGGAGGCAGAACCGTTATCTCAGCAATAGAGGCAGAGGCAGAGCGACAACAATAGAGGCAGAGGCAGAGCGACAGGAGCAGCAGAGGCAGAGGCAGAAGCAGAGCCGTTATAAAATTCCAGGAATCGCACTCTCCAACCGGCATTATACATATAACTTATACAAACATTATTCCGGGAATCGCTTCACTCCAGCGGTGAAATATATATATATAAACATATATATCAGTTATATGCAAGCGGAGCACATATAACATATACAAACCTCATTCCGGGAATCACACACTCCAACCGGCATTATATATTTAACATAATTCACAAATATTATTCCAGGAATCGCATGACCCATTGGCAATGTATACATATTTATCTGTTGTATATATGTGTGAAGTGCATCATTTAAACAATAGTCAGGGAATATACATTAATATATTTAAGCGGAGCACGTAATGTAAAGTGGGACCCCTCCCCAATCGCAATCGGAGATCACAAGAGTAGCGTAATATGTAACCCACAGGAAATCGCGATTGCGATGTGAGTCCAAACCTGATGGGTCTATAAACCGTAATTGATAAGTCTCTGAACTTAAATAAACAGAGAATTTGCAAGTGCAATGAAGCCCGGAGCATATAACCAAAGGTCCAAGGTATATATTATGGAGCGCACAAAACGAAGTTTTATATGGTGGGACCCCTTCCCAATTGCATCGGAGGTAAACAAAGAAGCGAGACTTGCAACTCAAAGTTACGATTGCGATCAATCGGAGAATCGCTGACAGAGTTAATCAATCGCAATCGGAGAATCGGCGCGGAGTATTCGTGATCGATACATTCAAATAGAGTTTGCGATTGCGATAGATCGCATCGCAACTATTGCAAAAATCTAATCGCAATAGAAAATCTTTAGATAAGACTCATAAAATGGAGAATAAAGAAGAAATCTGGATGGTGGGCAGGGCATTTATATGTTAACGGGGGCATTTTACTATTATGCGGTTGATTTAAAGTCATATTAAAGGGTTGTTTATTTGATAGGAATTGTTATATATATATATAACTACTTTGTTGCGATAAGTACGTAGTGCAGCAGAGCAGACCTCAAATATATGGAGGGCGATTATTAATATACAACGACTGTGATATATGTCCGTTCCGCTTGCGGAATGTTCCACATCAACAAGACACTCGTGGCATAAAAAGCGTTGGAATATGGCCCAAAATTACAGTCAGCAGATTCATTTATATATAAAGCGCTGATATAAAAATGAAAAATGCAGTTACACAAATACATAAGTTATGCAGCAGCCATAAATAGAAAGGCATACAGAGAAGAGAAAGGGACAAAGACACAGTCAGAGAAAAGACAAATGCGCAGCAAGCCAAGAGACAGAATGAGTGAGCTAGAGTTTTCCTTATATGTGAATGTAAACATTGTAATTGAATTTTTTTATTGTTTGTGATGCATTGGAAAGTCTCCGGAAGAGAGAAAATATCCCACTGTAATAGGGCTATAATACCTAGGTTATAATTTATGAGAAAGCTAATAAAAGGAGTAGAAGGCGAAGGCAAATAGACACTTGACTTTCCATTTCGAATTCAAGCGAATACAAACGGTCATGTAGAAATCCATATAAATAATATCATCTTGATATGCGAGTGAGGTTTTTTGGAGAGCAAAGGGAGAGAGAGCATATAGAGAGATAGAATATAGAAGGCATGAAGATTAGAAGCTACGGAACAAGGCGTATAAAAAGGCTCAAATAAACATTAAGTTTGATAAATTGAGGAAGTTGGAGTGCTTCCTTGCAAGTTGTAACTTGCAGAATTGAGGTAGGAGCCTCCTGTAGGTTGGTGCCTGCAGAAAAACAGTGGTGAGAGGGATTTGGAGCTTGCCTTTGCATCACAATAATAATAAGATGTGGTTTTCTCCCTTTATGGGTTTCCACTTATATCTGGTGTCTCTGTGCATGATATTTATGTATTGATCTAATATGTATCATTTGCTTAATACCTGCTGCTCTCAAATTAAGTCTACTGCTCTATTAAACTAATACTTTCAGATTACATTCTAAGATTACTCTCACATCAAATAGAGTTTGAAATGAAGGTGTAAATAAGTTTATTGAAAAGTTTAAAAGATCAGGAATGTATTAAACTGATTCACCCCCCCCTCTCAGTTTAATTAGAGATTCAACAATTGGTATCGGAGCCAAGTTCCTTTGTACAAGTC